>OX465564.1:23190299-23492364 GCA_950022955.1 Xestia ashworthii | reverse complement strand
TAGGCGTCCGCCTGTGTTCTGACCATAACGCGCGCACTTTACACCCGCGTCTGGACTTCATCCCTTATTTTCAGAGAAATCCCTTAAAATTAATTGTTTTTCCAAATTTTCCTTCACATTTTAAATTAGATTATAGTTGCAATAGTCCTCACCCTTCTTCCTGAATTCTGGTCCGCGTTCCGTGTCCCGGTCTCCAGGTAGTGGGTGAAATTCCAAATTTTTTCTTTCGAAAACTGGTTTTTTGACCAAAAGTCAAAATTTTTGTTCGGCACCTACCACGTTTTATTCCATATATCGCTAGCCCGCGCGGAGACGCGTCTCTGGACCCCTCGCCCGCGCCCCTAGCACGAATAAAACATACATTTTTCTAAAAAAATAGTTATTTTCATACATCTCTGTAAGTACCAAAATCTACCTAGGGGAGCTAGTCAAAACTAAAACGTTGATATCTTCTATTCTAGACGTGCGATTTTGAAGCTGTTTTCGGCTTTTTTAGACAAAAATAGGCGTCCGCCTGTGTTCTGACCATAACGCGCGCACTTTACACCCGCGTCTGGACTTCATCCCTTATTTTCAGAGAAATCCCTTAAAATTAATTGTTTTTCCAAATTTTCCTTCACATTTTAAATTAGATTATAGTTGCAATAGTCCTCACCCTTCTTCCCTGAATTCTGGTCCGCGTTCCGTGTCCCGGTCTCCAGGTAGTGGGGTGAAATTCCAAATTTTTTCTTTCGAAAACTGGTTTTTTGACCAAAAGTCAAAATTTTTGTTCGGCACCTACCACGTTTTATTCCATATATCGCTAGCCCGCGCGGAGACGCGTCTCTGGACCCCTCGCCCGCGCCCCTAGCACGAATAAAACATACATTTTTCTAAAAAAATAGTTATTTTCATACATCTCTGTAAGTACCAAAATCTACCTAGGGGAGCTAGTCAAAAACTAAAACGTTGATATCTTCTATTCTAGACGTGCGATTTTGAAGCTGTTTTCGGCTTTTTTAGACAAAAATAGGCGTCCGCCTGTGTTCTGACCATAACGCGCGCACTTTACACCCGCGTCTGGACTTCATCCCTTATTTTCAGAGAAATCCCTTAAAATTAATTGTTTTTCCAAATTTTCCTTCACATTTTAAATTAGATTATAGTTGCAATAGTCCTCACCCTTCTTCCCTGAATTCTGGTCCGCGTTCCGTGTCCCGGTCTCCAGGTAGTGGGGTGAAATTCCAAATTTTTTCTTTCGAAAACTGGTTTTTTGACCAAAAGTCAAAATTTTTGTTCGGCACCTACCACGTTTTATTCCATATATCGCTAGCCCGCGCGGAGACGCGTCTCTGGACCCCTCGCCCGCGCCCTAGCACGAATAAAACATACATTTTTCTAAAAAAATAGTTATTTTCATACATCTCTGTAAGTACCAAAATCTACCTAGGGGAGCTAGTCAAAAACTAAAACGTTGATATCTTCTATTCTAGACGTGCGATTTTGAAGCTGTTTTCGGCTTTTTTAGACAAAAATAGGCGTCCGCCTGTGTTCTGACCATAACGCGCGCACTTTACACCCGCGTCTGGACTTCATCCCTTATTTTCAGAGAAATCCCTTAAAATTAATTGTTTTTCCAAATTTTCCTTCACATTTTAAATTAGATTATAGTTGCAATAGTCCTCACCCTTCTTCCCTGAATTCTGGTCCGCGTTCCGTGTCCCGGTCTCCAGGTAGTGGGGTGAAATTCCAAATTTTTTCTTTCGAAAACTGGTTTTTTGACCAAAAGTCAAAATTTTTGTTCGGCACCTACCACGTTTTATTCCATATATCGCTAGCCCGCGCGGAGACGCGTCTCTGGACCCCTCGCCCGCGCCCCTAGCACGAATAAAACATACATTTTTCTAAAAAAATAGTTATTTTCATACATCTCTGTAAGTACCAAAATCTACCTAGGGGAGCTAGTCAAAAACTAAAACGTTGATATCTTCTATTCTAGACGTGCGATTTTGAAGCTGTTTTCGGCTTTTTTAGACAAAAATAGGCGTCCGCCTGTGTTCTGACCATAACGCGCGCACTTTACACCCGCGTCTGGACTTCATCCCTTATTTTCAGAGAAATCCCTTAAAATTAATTGTTTTTCCAAATTTTCCTTCACATTTTAAATTAGATTATAGTTGCAATAGTCCTCACCCTTCTTCCCTGAATTCTGGTCCGCGTTCCGTGTCCCGGTCTCCAGGTAGTGGGGTGAAATTCCAAATTTTTTCTTTCGAAAACTGGTTTTTTGACCAAAAGTCAAAATTTTTGTTCGGCACCTACCACGTTTTATTCCATATATCGCTAGCCCGCGCGGAGACGCGTCTCTGGACCCCTCGCCCGCGCCCCTAGCACGAATAAAACATACATTTTTCTAAAAAAATAGTTATTTTCATACATCTCTGTAAGTACCAAAATCTACCTAGGGGAGCTAGTCAAAAACTAAAACGTTGATATCTTCTATTCTAGACGTGCGATTTTGAAGCTGTTTTCGGCTTTTTTAGACAAAAATAGGCGTCCGCCTGTGTTCTGACCATAACGCGCGCACTTTACACCCGCGTCTGGACTTCATCCCTTATTTTCAGAGAAATCCCTTAAAATTAATTGTTTTTCCAAATTTTCCTTCACATTTTAAATTAGATTATAGTTGCAATAGTCCTCACCCTTCTTCCCTGAATTCTGGTCCGCGTTCCGTGTCCCGGTCTCCAGGTAGTGGGGTGAAATTCCAAATTTTTTCTTTCGAAAACTGGTTTTTTGACCAAAAGTCAAAATTTTTGTTCGGCACCTACCACGTTTTATTCCATATATCGCTAGCCCGCGCGGAGACGCGTCTCTGGACACCTCGCACGCGCCCCTAGCTCGAATAAAACATACATTTTTCTAAAAAATAGTTATTTTCATACATCTCTGTAAGTACCAAAATCTACCTAGGGGAGCTAGTCAAAAACTAAAACGTTGATATCTTCTATTCTAGACGTGCGATTTTGAAGCTGTTTTCGGCTTTTTTAGACAAAAATAGGCGTCCGCCTGTGTTCTGACCATAACGCGCGCACTTTACACCCGCGTCTGGACTTCATCCCTTATTTTCAGAGAAATCCCTTAAAATTAATTGTTTTTCCAAAATTTCCTTCACATTTTAAATTAGATTATAGTTGCAATAGTCCTCACCCTTCTTCCCTGAATTCTGGTCCGCGTTCCGTGTCCCGGTCTCCAGGTAGTGGGGTGAAATTCCAAATTTTTTCTTTCGAAAACTGGTTTTTTGACCAAAAGTCAAAATTTTTGTTCGGCACCTACCACGTTTTATTCCATATATCGCTAGCCCGCGCGGAGACGCGTCTCTGGACCCCTCGCCCGCGCCCCTAGCACGAATAAAACATACATTTTTCTAAAAAAATAGTTATTTTCATACATCTCTGTAAGTACCAAAATCTACCTAGGGGAGCTAGTCAAAAACTAAAACGTTGATATCTTCTATTCTAGACGTGCGATTTTGAAGCTGTTTTCGGCTTTTTTAGACAAAAATAGGCGTCCGCCTGTGTTCTGACCATAACGCGCGCACTTTACACCCGCGTCTGGACTTCATCCCTTATTTTCAGAGAAATCCCTTAAAATTAATTGTTTTTCCAAATTTTCCTTCACATTTTAAATTAGATTATAGTTGCAATAGTCCTCACCCTTCTTCCCTGAATTCTGGTCCGCGTTCCGTGTCCCGGTCTCCAGGTAGTGGGGTGAAATTCCAAATTTTTTCTTTCGAAAACTGGTTTTTTGACCAAAAGTCAAAATTTTTGTTCGGCACCTACCACGTTTTATTCCATATATCGCTAGCCCGCGCGGAGACGCGTCTCTGGACCCCTCGCCCGCGCCCCTAGCACGAATAAAACATACATTTTTCTAAAAAAATAGTTATTTTCATACATCTCTGTAAGTACCAAAATCTACCTAGGGGAGCTAGTCAAAAACTAAAACGTTGATATCTTCTATTCTAGACGTGCGATTTTGAAGCTGTTTTCGGCTTTTTTAGACAAAAATAGGCGTCCGCCTGTGTTCTGACCATAACGCGCGCACTTTACACCCGCGTCTGGACTTCATCCCTTATTTTCAGAGAAATCCCTTAAAATTAATTGTTTTTCCAAATTTTCCTTCACATTTTAAATTAGATTATAGTTGCAATAGTCCTCACCCTTCTTCCCTGAATTCTGGTCCGCGTTCCGTGTCCCGGTCTCCAGGTAGTGGGGTGAAATTCCAAATTTTTTCTTTCGAAAACTGGTTTTTTGACCAAAAGTCAAAATTTTTGTTCGGCACCTACCACGTTTTATTCCATATATCGCTAGCCCGCGCGGAGACGCGTCTCTGGACACCTCGCACGCGCCCCTAGCTCGAATAAAACATACATTTTTCTAAAAAAATAGTTATTTTCATACATCTCTGTAAGTACCAAAATCTACCTAGGGGAGCTAGTCAAAAACTAAAACGTTGATATCTTCTATTCTAGACGTGCGATTTTGAAGCTGTTTTCGGCTTTTTTAGACAAAAATAGGCGTCCGCCTGTGTTCTGACCATAACGCGCGCACTTTACACCCGCGTCTGGACTTCATCCCTTATTTTCAGAGAAATCCCTTAAAATTAATTGTTTTTCCAAATTTTCCTTCACATTTTAAATTAGATTATAGTTGCAATAGTCCTCACCCTTCTTCCCTGAATTCTGGTCCGCGTTCCGTGTCCCGGTCTCCAGGTAGTGGGGTGAAATTCCAAATTTTTTCTTTCGAAAACTGGTTTTTTGACCAAAAGTCAAAATTTTTGTTCGGCACCTACCACGTTTTATTCCATATATCGCTAGCCCGCGCGGAGACGCGTCTCTGGACCCCTCGCCCGCGCCCCTAGCACGAATAAAACATACATTTTTCTAAAAAAATAGTTATTTTCATACATCTCTGTAAGTACCAAAATCTACCTAGGGGAGCTAGTCAAAAACTAAAACGTTGATATCTTCTATTCTAGACGTGCGATTTTGAAGCTGTTTTCGGCTTTTTTAGACAAAAATAGGCGTCCGCCTGTGTTCTGACCATAACGCGCGCACTTTACACCCGCGTCTGGACTTCATCCCTTATTTTCAGAGAAATCCCTTAAAATTAATTGTTTTTCCAAATTTTCCTTCACATTTTAAATTAGATTATAGTTGCAATAGTCCTCACCCTTCTTCCCTGAATTCTGGTCCGCGTTCCGTGTCCCGGTCTCCAGGTAGTGGGGTGAAATTCCAAATTTTTTCTTTCGAAAACTGGTTTTTTGACCAAAAGTCAAAATTTTTGTTCGGCACCTACCACGTTTTATTCCATATATCGCTAGCCCGCGCGGAGACGCGTCTCTGGACCCCTCGCCCGCGCCCCTAGCACGAATAAAACATACATTTTTCTAAAAAAATAGTTATTTTCATACATCTCTGTAAGTACCAAAATCTACCTAGGGGAGCTAGTCAAAAACTAAAACGTTGATATCTTCTATTCTAGACGTGCGATTTTGAAGCTGTTTTCGGCTTTTTTAGACAAAAATAGGCGTCCGCCTGTGTTCTGACCATAACGCGCGCACTTTACACCCGCGTCTGGACTTCATCCCTTATTTTCAGAGAAATCCCTTAAAATTAATTGTTTTTCCAAATTTTCCTTCACATTTTAAATTAGATTATAGTTGCAATAGTCCTCACCCTTCTTCCCTGAATTCTGGTCCGCGTTCCGTGTCCCGGTCTCCAGGTAGTGGGGTGAAATTCCAAATTTTTTCTTTCGAAAACTGGTTTTTTGACCAAAAGTCAAAATTTTTGTTCGGCACCTACCACGTTTTATTCCATATATCGCTAGCCCGCGCGGAGACGCGTCTCTGGACCCCTCGCCCGCGCCCCTAGCACGAATAAAACATACATTTTTCTAAAAAAATAGTTATTTTCATACATCTCTGTAAGTACCAAAATCTACCTAGGGGAGCTAGTCAAAAACTAAAACGTTGATATCTTCTATTCTAGACGTGCGATTTTGAAGCTGTTTTCGGCTTTTTTAGACAAAAATAGGCGTCCGCCTGTGTTCTGACCATAACGCGCGCACTTTACACCCGCGTCTGGACTTCATCCCTTATTTTCAGAGAAATCCCTTAAAATTAATTGTTTTTCCAAATTTTCCTTCACATTTTAAATTAGATTATAGTTGCAATAGTCCTCACCCTTCTTCCCTGAATTCTGGTCCGCGTTCCGTGTCCCGGTCTCCAGGTAGTGGGGTGAAATTCCAAATTTTTTCTTTCGAAAACTGGTTTTTTGACCAAAAGTCAAAATTTTTGTTCGGCACCTACCACGTTTTATTCCATATATCGCTAGCCCGCGCGGAGACGCGTCTCTGGACCCCTCGCTCGCGCCCCTAGCACGAATAAAACATACATTTTTCTAAAAAAATAGTTATTTTCATACATCTCTGTAAGTACCAAAATCTACCTAGGGGAGCTAGTCAAAAACTAAAACGTTGATATCTTCTATTCTAGACGTGCGATTTTGAAGCTGTTTTCGGCTTTTTTAGACAAAAATAGGCGTCCGCCTGTGTTCTGACCATAACGCGCGCACTTTACACCCGCGTCTGGACTTCATCCCTTATTTTCAGAGAAATCCCTTAAAATTAATTGTTTTTCCAAATTTTCCTTCACATTTTAAATTAGATTATAGTTGCAATAGTCCTCACCCTTCTTCCCTGAATTCTGGTCCGCGTTCCGTGTCCCGGTCTCCAGGTAGTGGGGTGAAATTCCAAATTTTTTCTTTCGAAAACTGGTTTTTTGACCAAAAGTCAAAATTTTTGTTCGGCACCTACCACGTTTTATTCCATATATCGCTAGCCCGCGCGGAGACGCGTCTCTGGACCCCTCGCCCGCGCCCCTAGCACGAATAAAACATACATTTTTCTAAAAAAATAGTTATTTTCATACATCTCTGTAAGTACCAAAATCTACCTAGGGGAGCTAGTCAAAAACTAAAACGTTGATATCTTCTATTCTAGACGTGCGATTTTGAAGCTGTTTTCGGCTTTTTTAGACAAAAATAGGCGTCCGCCTGTGTTCTGACCATAACGCGCGCACTTTACACCCGCGTCTGGACTTCATCCCTTATTTTCAGAGAAATCCCTTAAAATTAATTGTTTTTCCAAATTTTCCTTCACATTTTAAATTAGATTATAGTTGCAATAGTCCTCACCCTTCTTCCCTGAATTCTGGTCCGCGTTCCGTGTCCCGGTCTCCAGGTAGTGGGGTGAAATTCCAAATTTTTTCTTTCGAAAACTGGTTTTTTGACCAAAAGTCAAAATTTTTGTTCGGCACCTACCACGTTTTATTCCATATATCGCTAGCCCGCGCGGAGACGCGTCTCTGGACCCCTCGCCCGCGCCCCTAGCACGAATAAAACATACATTTTTCTAAAAAAATAGTTATTTTCATACATCTCTGTAAGTACCAAAATCTACCTAGGGGAGCTAGTCAAAAACTAAAACGTTGATATCTTCTATTCTAGACGTGCGATTTTGAAGCTGTTTTCGGCTTTTTTAGACAAAAATAGGCGTCCGCCTGTGTTCTGACCATAACGCGCGCACTTTACACCCGCGTCTGGACTTCATCCCTTATTTTCAGAGAAATCCCTTAAAATTAATTGTTTTTCCAAATTTTCCTTCACATTTTAAATTAGATTATAGTTGCAATAGTCCTCACCCTTCTTCCCTGAATTCTGGTCCGCGTTCCGTGTCCCGGTCTCCAGGTAGTGGGGTGAAATTCCAAATTTTTTCTTTCGAAAACTGGTTTTTTGACCAAAAGTCAAAATTTTTGTTCGGCACCTACCACGTTTTATTCCATATATCGCTAGCCCGCGCGGAGACGCGTCTCTGGACCCCTCGCTCGCGCCCCTAGCACGAATAAAACATACATTTTTCTAAAAAAATAGTTATTTTCATACATCTCTGTAAGTACCAAAATCTACCTAGGGGAGCTAGTCAAAAACTAAAACGTTGATATCTTCTATTCTAGACGTGCGATTTTGAAGCTGTTTTCGGCTTTTTTAGACAAAAATAGGCGTCCGCCTGTGTTCTGACCATAACGCGCGCACTTTACACCCGCGTCTGGACTTCATCCCTTATTTTCAGAGAAATCCCTTAAAATTAATTGTTTTTCCAAATTTTCCTTCACATTTTAAATTAGATTATAGTTGCAATAGTCCTCACCCTTCTTCCCTGAATTCTGGTCCGCGTTCCGTGTCCCGGTCTCCAGGTAGTGGGGTGAAATTCCAAATTTTTTCTTTCGAAAACTGGTTTTTTGACCAAAAGTCAAAATTTTTGTTCGGCACCTACCACGTTTTATTCCATATATCGCTAGCCCGCGCGGAGACGCGTCTCTGGACCCCTCGCCCGCGCCCCTAGCACGAATAAAACATACATTTTTCTAAAAAAATAGTTATTTTCATACATCTCTGTAAGTACCAAAATCTACCTAGGGGAGCTAGTCAAAAACTAAAACGTTGATATCTTCTATTCTAGACGTGCGATTTTGAAGCTGTTTTCGGCTTTTTTAGACAAAAATAGGCGTCCGCCTGTGTTCTGACCATAACGCGCGCACTTTACACCCGCGTCTGGACTTCATCCCTTATTTTCAGAGAAATCCCTTAAAATTAATTGTTTTTCCAAATTTTCCTTCACATTTTAAATTAGATTATAGTTGCAATAGTCCTCACCCTTCTTCCCTGAATTCTGGTCCGCGTTCCGTGTCCCGGTCTCCAGGTAGTGGGGTGAAATTCCAAATTTTTTCTTTCGAAAACTGGTTTTTTGACCAAAAGTCAAAATTTTTGTTCGGCACCTACCACGTTTTATTCCATATATCGCTAGCCCGCGCGGAGACGCGTCTCTGGACCCCTCGCCCGCGCCCCTAGCACGAATAAAACATACATTTTTCTAAAAAAATAGTTATTTTCATACATCTCTGTAAGTACCAAAATCTACCTAGGGGAGCTAGTCAAAAACTAAAACGTTGATATCTTCTATTCTAGACGTGCGATTTTGAAGCTGTTTTCGGCTTTTTTAGACAAAAATAGGCGTCCGCCTGTGTTCTGACCATAACGCGCGCACTTTACACCCGCGTCTGGACTTCATCCCTTATTTTCAGAGAAATCCCTTAAAATTAATTGTTTTTCCAAATTTTCCTTCACATTTTAAATTAGATTATAGTTGCAATAGTCCTCACCCTTCTTCCCTGAATTCTGGTCCGCGTTCCGTGTCCCGGTCTCCAGGTAGTGGGGTGAAATTCCAAATTTTTTCTTTCGAAAACTGGTTTTTTGACCAAAAGTCAAAATTTTTGTTCGGCACCTACCACGTTTTATTCCATATATCGCTAGCCCGCGCGGAGACGCGTCTCTGGACCCCTCGCCCGCGCCCCTAGCACGAATAAAACATACATTTTTCTAAAAAAATAGTTATTTTCATACATCTCTGTAAGTACCAAAATCTACCTAGGGGAGCTAGTCAAAAACTAAAACGTTGATATCTTCTATTCTAGACGTGCGATTTTGAAGCTGTTTTCGGCTTTTTTAGACAAAAATAGGCGTCCGCCTGTGTTCTGACCATAACGCGCGCACTTTACACCCGCGTCTGGACTTCATCCCTTATTTTCAGAGAAATCCCTTAAAATTAATTGTTTTTCCAAATTTTCCTTCACATTTTAAATTAGATTATAGTTGCAATAGTCCTCACCCTTCTTCCCTGAATTCTGGTCCGCGTTCCGTGTCCCGGTCTCCAGGTAGTGGGGTGAAATTCCAAATTTTTTCTTTCGAAAACTGGTTTTTTGACCAAAAGTCAAAATTTTTGTTCGGCACCTACCACGTTTTATTCCATATATCGCTAGCCCGCGCGGAGACGCGTCTCTGGACACCTCGCACGCGCCCCTAGCTCGAATAAAACATACATTTTTCTAAAAAAATAGTTATTTTCATACATCTCTGTAAGTACCAAAATCTACCTAGGGGAGCTAGTCAAAAACTAAAACGTTGATATCTTCTATTCTAGACGTGCGATTTTGAAGCTGTTTTCGGCTTTTTTAGACAAAAATAGGCGTCCGCCTGTGTTCTGACCATAACGCGCGCACTTTACACCCGCGTCTGGACTTCATCCCTTATTTTCAGAGAAATCCCTTAAAATTAATTGTTTTTCCAAATTTTCCTTCACATTTTAAATTAGATTATAGTTGCAATAGTCCTCACCCTTCTTCCCTGAATTCTGGTCCGCGTTCCGTGTCCCGGTCTCCAGGTAGTGGGGTGAAATTCCAAATTTTTTCTTTCGAAAACTGGTTTTTTGACCAAAAGTCAAAATTTTTGTTCGGCACCTACCACGTTTTATTCCATATATCGCTAGCCCGCGCGGAGACGCGTCTCTGGACCCCTCGCCCGCGCCCCTAGCACGAATAAAACATACATTTTTCTAAAAAAATAGTTATTTTCATACATCTCTGTAAGTACCAAAATCTACCTAGGGGAGCTAGTCAAAAACTAAAACGTTGATATCTTCTATTCTAGACGTGCGATTTTGAAGCTGTTTTCGGCTTTTTTAGACAAAAATAGGCGTCCGCCTGTGTTCTGACCATAACGCGCGCACTTTACACCCGCGTCTGGACTTCATCCCTTATTTTCAGAGAAATCCCTTAAAATTAATTGTTTTTCCAAATTTTCCTTCACATTTTAAATTAGATTATAGTTGCAATAGTCCTCACCCTTCTTCCCTGAATTCTGGTCCGCGTTCCGTGTCCCGGTCTCCAGGTAGTGGGGTGAAATTCCAAATTTTTTCTTTCGAAAACTGGTTTTTTGACCAAAAGTCAAAATTTTTGTTCGGCTCCTACCACGTTTTATTCCATATATCGCTAGCCCGCGCGGAGACGCGTCTCTGGACCCCTCGCCCGCGCCCCTAGCACGAATAAAACATACATTTTTCTAAAAAAATAGTTATTTTCATACATCTCTGTAAGTACCAAAATCTACCTAGGGGAGCTAGTCAAAAACTAAAACGTTGATATCTTCTATTCTAGACGTGCG
This sequence comes from Xestia ashworthii, assembly GCA_950022955.1. Classification (NCBI taxonomy): domain Eukaryota; kingdom Metazoa; phylum Arthropoda; class Insecta; order Lepidoptera; family Noctuidae; genus Xestia; species Xestia ashworthii. The sequence continues at coordinate 23,481,272 of OX465564.1, read as the reverse complement.
ATTTTGAAGCTGTTTTCGGCTTTTTTAGACAAAAATAGGCGTCCGCCTGTGTTCTGACCATAACGCGCGCACTTTACACCCGCGTCTGGACTTCATCCCTTATTTTCAGAGAAATCCCTTAAAATTAATTGTTTTTCCAAATTTTCCTTCACATTTTAAATTAGATTATAGTTGCAATAGTCCTCACCCTTCTTCCCTGAATTCTGGTCCGCGTTCCGTGTCCCGGTCTCCAGGTAGTGGGGTGAAATTCCAAATTTTTTCTTTCGAAAACTGGTTTTTTGACCAAAAGTCAAAATTTTTGTTCGGCTCCTACCACGTTTTATTCCATATATCGCTAGCCCGCGCGGAGACGCGTCTCTGGACCCCTCGCCCGCGCCCCTAGCACGAATAAAACATACATTTTTCTAAAAAAATAGTTATTTTCATACATCTCTGTAAGTACCAAAATCTACCTAGGGGAGCTAGTCAAAAACTAAAACGTTGATATCTTCTATTCTAGACGTGCGATTTTGAAGCTGTTTTCGGCTTTTTTAGACAAAAATAGGCGTCCGCCTGTGTTCTGACCATAACGCGCGCACTTTACACCCGCGTCTGGACTTCATCCCTTATTTTCAGAGAAATCCCTTAAAATTAATTGTTTTTCCAAATTTTCCTTCACATTTTAAATTAGATTATAGTTGCAATAGTCCTCACCCTTCTTCCCTGAATTCTGGTCCGCGTTCCGTGTCCCGGTCTCCAGGTAGTGGGGTGAAATTCCAAATTTTTTCTTTCGAAAACTGGTTTTTTGACCAAAAGTCAAAATTTTTGTTCGGCACCTACCACGTTTTATTCCATATATCGCTAGCCCGCGCGGAGACGCGTCTCTGGACCCCTCGCCCGCGCCCCTAGCACGAATAAAACATACATTTTTCTAAAAAAATAGTTATTTTCATACATCTCTGTAAGTACCAAAATCTACCTAGGGGAGCTAGTCAAAAACTAAAACGTTGATATCTTCTATTCTAGACGTGCGATTTTGAAGCTGTTTTCGGCTTTTTTAGACAAAAATAGGCGTCCGCCTGTGTTCTGACCATAACGCGCGCACTTTACACCCGCGTCTGGACTTCATCCCTTATTTTCAGAGAAATCCCTTAAAATTAATTGTTTTTCCAAATTTTCCTTCACATTTTAAATTAGATTATAGTTGCAATAGTCCTCACCCTTCTTCCCTGAATTCTGGTCCGCGTTCCGTGTCCCGGTCTCCAGGTAGTGGGGTGAAATTCCAAATTTTTTCTTTCGAAAACTGGTTTTTTGACCAAAAGTCAAAATTTTTGTTCGGCACCTACCACGTTTTATTCCATATATCGCTAGCCCGCGCGGAGACGCGTCTCTGGACCCCTCGCCCGCGCCCCTAGCACGAATAAAACATAGATTATTGTTATAATTTACTTACTGTGTTCCCCCCTTTACAGGGTCACATAAGTACCAGTGTCCTCTCTGAGCCTCTCCTCTCGAGCAGATATTGTTTTACCGTTCCCCTCTTTACAGGGACCTGTTGTACAGACCATACCTGCTCCCAAAAAACTGTACGATGTTTCGCACCCCATCCAGCACCGTGAGGGCTCCAGGCTCTAGTGGCTCGCCGCGATCGGCGGAGAAAGCGGCGCCTTCGTCTGTGGCCGCAAGGAGGAGAATCTCCTTCGGAGACGAGACTCCTTCTGCGTCGCAGGGAGGCCCTGCCACTCCGGCGACGCGCCGAGATGCTATCGATGCCTCAAGACCGCTCATAAAGCCTGAGGCTAAGTGCCGCAGTCGCACCGAGGAGGCGAGAGCTTGCCTAAATAAGGCTAAGCTTAATCTAGGCAACTCTCGCAACCTCAAGGCCGAGATCAAGACTGCGGTGCTTGAAGCTATAAACAGACTTTATGAGCTGGTCAAGGAGTCCGAGCGAGATAAGGCCCCTTCCGCACCCATCGCCATACCCGATCCCGCGCCCACTGCTGACCGTAGTCCCCATCCAATTTCCTCCGAGGTTCTGGCTGGCCAGACTGAGCTCCTAAACAGCTTAAAGAGGCACATCTCGGAGTTAAGAGAGAACTCCGAGAAACTCGACGCACTCCGTGACAGTCTGGCCAGCAGGGAAAGGGTGGAGGAGACAACCTACGCGAGTGTAGCGGGCGTCAGTAAGAGCCACACCGGGGCTCAGGCCCTGGAACGAACGACGCTGCATTCGGTGGTTGTTTCCTCAACTCAGGAGATGGATACGGGGGACGAAATCCTCGAAAGAGTGAGGAAAGCAGTGGACGCGAAGGAGGGCTGGGTGCGCGTCGAAAGGGTCCGCAAGGCCAGGGACCAGAAGGTTATCATGGGGTGCGCAACAACAGAGGAGAGGAGAAAATTAAAAGCGCGTTTGGAGAAGGCCGGGGAGAACCTCGTCGTCGAGGAAGTGAAGAATCGGAACCCGCTTCTGGTTCTTAGGGACGTGCTTTTAGTACACAGCGACGAAGAAGTGCTCAGAGCCCTTAAGAACCAGAACCAGGAGATCTTTCACGGCCTCGGCGACGAGGAACAAAAAGTGTCCATTAAGTTCCGCAAAAAGTCTCGCAACCCGCACGTGAGCAGCATTGTGCTGAGTGTTACTCCAGCTATCTGGAGAAGGGCACTCGAAGGAGGCAAGCTCCGTATTGACCTCCAGAGAGTGCGCGTCGAGGATCAGACGCCTCTGGTGCAGTGCACCCGCTGTCTATCGTACGGCCACGGCAAGCGCCTGTGTACGGAGTCGGCCGACCTGTGCAGCCATTGTGGCGGTCCACATCTTAGAGTGGACTGCCCAGACAAGCACAGGGTCGAAGCAGCGGTATGCGTAAACTGCACCAGAGCCAAGCTGGGGGAACACTCGCACAATGCGTTCAGTGATTTATGCCCAATACGTAGGAAGTGGGACGCATTCGCTAGAGCATCAATAGCATATTGCTAAAGTTGTCAATGCGCCCACTTCCACGTACACAGTGATGACCAGTCTGACACAACCAGATTGCAGACGCATTGAGCGAACCACTAGGGTTGGCTTAATGAAGAACAATAATTGCAGTCACTTTCATAAGAAAGTGGCTGGAATTATGCTGGACCGTAAGTCAACTCTAGTGGAATCGTCAAGTTGTGTCAGACTGGGCGACGAATTCTGCCGTCGTCTTAAAAAATATTTATTTACGTTTTATTTAGGCCTCAAAGGAATTTTCGAAAAAACTAAAAATAGAAACAGAGACTTTAATAATATCCGATTATATAATAATCATATAGTTTAGGTATTATTACAATAAGATTTAATTCAGTCAAATAAGCGCAGAATAAAAATTGAAAAGGCATAATAATAAGGGTTAGCAAGAGAAAACATGTGTAAATTAGTAAATTTAGGGAATCTTTTAGGAAATCGTGAAATCAAGTATTAAATCTTGTAAAATTATAATTATTTTGTGAATAGTAGAATTATGTAACAAACAGTGTAAATATGTAGTAAAAGTAAACATAAAAATATATAAACAGTATGAGTACATAGAAAAATTCGCGGAACATAATAAGAGAAAGAGTGTGGTCTCCTCGGCCTCCCATCAATCAGTAGCAAACAAGTCAAAACCTTGATAGAAAGGGCTCTGATTCCCATGTCAGAGGGACACTGGCTAGGCAGGAGTGGTTTTTAGCCGGTTCGAGTCCGGCACTACCTCGACTGTCTCACAAGAGAAATTCCTGTGAGATAGTCGAGGTGTCCGCGGGGATTTCCCACTCCTGCCCAAACAAAAAAAAAAAAAAAAAAAAAAACCTAACCTAACCGGAAGATACAGGCAGGAGTTTTTAGATTACTGTTTAAAATTGTTATATAAAGTAATAGATAGAAATAAAACCTAGATAATAGTATAATAATATGATATTGTGGAATATCGTAGACATTATATAAACCAATTGTAATAGTTAGAATAATTAGCAAGTAGTTGTAAACGTAACCTAAAACATAAGTTAGAATAAGAAACGTATTAAATGTAGGTAAAAAATTGTATGTTAATAAGGTGGTGGGTAAATGGTAAAGATTGTATAGCGATAAGATTCAGAAAAAAAAAAAAAGAGCATAAGCCCAAGCGGCACAGCCAAAAAAAAAAAAAAAAAAGAATATGAATAGCAATTGGTGGTTTTTTAGCCGGTAGAGTCCGGCACTGCCTGGGTCCTCCCTTCCCAGGCGTCCATGACGGATTTTTCCCCTTTATGCTAATTTATAAAAAAATAAAAGTAAACACAGGCTTTGACTTCAGTCAGAGGAATAAGATTTAAAAAAAAAAAAAAAAAAAAAAAAAAAAAAAAAAAAACCTAACCTAACCTAACCTCACAGTTTCGGGAACCTCCCAGCCGTAAAGCACGCGCTGAAGAGGTCCCGAAACCTGTCCTCCATGCCGGAGGCGGCGATCGCCAGCACCCGTGCGGGGACGCCGTCTGGTCCGGGGGCCGTCTTTTTTGCTCGGAGGCTGAGCACCCCCGCGTATAACTCCGCCACTGTCACCGGGGGGACGTCCTCCTCCTCCGGCGTAACCGCCCCTTGCGGGGGATCCATCGTTGGTGGGGTGAAGTCGGTCCTGCGCGGAAACAGGGACCGGACCACCCCATCCAGCAACGGTGGATCGAGGGTCTCCGACAGTGGGGGACCATAGGGGCGTAGCTGGTTCCGCGCCGCCTTGTATGGTCTCCCATAGGGGTCCCTGTCGAGACCCTCCAACATCTCGGCTCTCGCCGAGTCTTGAGCAGCGCCCATTGCAGACTTGAGGGCCGTCGTCGCCTCTCGGTAAGAGGCGTATAGGCGGTCCTCTTCTGCCCGGTCTCGGTTTTGGGCGCTGCGCCGTCGGCTCCGCGTGTAGGCCCTTCTGGCCGCCACGCAGCTGGCCCGGAGTCCCTCCAGCTCCTCCGTCCACCAATAGACGGCACGACGGGGAGGCGGGCGGCGAGACCGAGGCATGCTGGAATTGCACACCTCGGTCAGGGACCCCCTGAGCTGGACCGCAGCGGCGTCCACGTCCAGGCCCTCGACAGGGGGCGACAGCCAGTCCTGGAGGAAGGCCGCCTCCTTGGCTGCCTCCCGGTCCAGGCGGGTGAGTGCCCACCGCGGGAAGGGAGATTGCCCAGCACGGGTCATCCCCCTCCCCCCCTGCTGGATGGAGATGTCGAACCGCACATATCGGTGGTCCGACAACGTCTCCACCATCTCTACCCGCCAGTTGACGACGCGGGCGGCCAGCGCGGGGGTGGCAAACGAGACGTCCACCACCGACCCACCCTGTTGCCGCACACACGTGTGGACTGCCCCCCTGTTGAGGAGGGACACACCGCAGGAGGCCGCCCAAAACTCGACGGCGCGTCCCCGGACGTTGCAACCAGCGGCCGGATTGCCCCAGGCCGCCGACTTGGCGTTCAGGTCGCCCAACACCATAACTTGGCGTGGCGCCGCCCTCCCTTTGACTGCGGTGAGGATCTCGAGGAAATCCTCAAAGTCCGAGAGAGGGCGGTTTGGGGAGAAATAGACCCCCACCAGGGCCATGTCCCCCCAGGCGGCGGCCACGTATCCCGGTCCCCTCTCTAAGAGCGAGAGGGGAGGGGAGTCCGTGGAAGACCGCGCCACCAACGCCACCAAGCCGTCCCGGTCGCCCAGCCAACGGCCAGGGACCGAGTAGGGTTCGGCGACCACCGCCAAGTCCACCAACCACTCAGCCATGGTCTGCATCAGCAGATCCTGGGCTGCCCTGCAGTGGTTGGTGTTCGCCTGGAGGATGCGATGTTCGACCCTATCCATCAGTCGGACATCGCACCCCCCTCCGCAGCCGCCGCAGGAACGACGGAGTTAGCGGCAGCAGCAGCAGGCCTGGTCGGCGCCAGCGCTTTGCCACGCTTAGGGGGAGGATTGCAGTTCCTCCCCTTCATTACGTGGCCTGCTAGGCGGCCGCTGGCGGCACACACCGCACAGTGTGGCGTGGCGGCCTCACAAGATACGGCTTTGTGGCCGTTCTTGCCGCAGCGGTAGCACGTGTCCGTCCTATCCACCATGGACGGACACATGGGCCGGGTGTATCCGATGCCGAAGCACCGGAAACACCGCAGAGGCTGGTCCTCGAGTGCCCGGACTGCACCCGAGCTGAAGCCAACTGTGAGCCGTCCCTTGGCAAGGACGGCTTTGGCAACGGCGATTGGGCACTCGAGGCGGATGGTGCCCATGCCGCCGCGTCCGGGTCTTATGTCCCGGCCTTGGACCGCCGCGGCGCCACAGCCCCCTACCGCTGCGACCGCCGCAACCACCTCCTCCTTGGTGACGGAGTCGTCGAGCTCCGTCACCTCGATGGCCGCTGACTTCACCGGTCGGGCCACCTTCGCCGAGTCCGCGATGACCTCCTGCAGCTTGGCTGCAAATAGGTCAGCGTGGGCAGTCCCCTCGGCCCCCGGGAACTCGAAGATTCGAGCCCCGGCTTGTGTCCGCCGGCAAGACACGCTGCCGATCCCCAGTTGGGTGGAACCTTTTTTTTTTTTTTTTTTTTTTTCACGATGTGGAAATCCTCAATGGATGTCCTCCGCCCTGGGGAGAGCGGAGGGGTCTGTCAGACTCGTACTGACTAAAACCACACCGGTGTTCCCTCGCACACTTGCGTCAGGGGGCAACGGGATCTGATGCGACTTCCGCTGCCCCGGACTAGTGCTGGCCCGCTTGACCTACGGGCCTCGTCCCGGGGGGAGTGAGGTGTAAAACTCCCCCCGCTACGTCTATGAGAGGCGCGCGTGGAACACAACGCGCCGCCGTCTCGGGTCCAGTGTGATGGGGGGCGACGGATGTCCCCGAATCCGCCGCCCCTGGACCAATTTAGGGGGGCCGGAAGAGGGCGTTATCAGCCCTCTGCCGACGCCCGGTGCGTCTGCTGCGGGATGGGCGGGAGCCGGTCATCTCCCTCTCCCTCTCCGCAGCTTCCTTCTGCGACATGACGGTCTCGCAGAAGGACATCACCGCGTCCCAGGACTCTGCGCTGCCGACCATCGAGCGAACGACGGCCGGCAGCGACAGGTCTCCTCCTACCTCTGCAACGAGGGCACGGCGCGGCTCATCGAAAGCGGCACACTCGGCCAGCGTATGCCGCGCCGTGTCCTCCGAACAATGGACGCAGTGATGGCACCGGGCGTCCGGCTCCCTGCTTAAGCGACACAGGTACTTCCCGAAGCAGCCGTGCCCCGAGAGTACCTGTGTCGCCCGAAACGTCAGAGAGCCGTGCTTCCTCCCGAGCCAGTCGTCGAGTACTGGCCGGATCGCCTCGACTGTGTTGAGGCCGGCGGTAGGGAGGTCTAGCCTCCCCCGCCATTCCGCCACCATGACCTGTCGGAGCTGAGACCGGTACACCGTAATCTGTCGCTGCACCAGTCTCTCGCCCCGATGTTCGGCCTCCTCGCGCCACTGGTACAGTGTCGCGAGGGTCTTCGCCTCCAGGTCCCATGGCGGGGATCCGGCCAGTACGCAAGCCGCCTCGTAGGAGATCGTGCGATATCCCCGTACGACCCTGACGGCCATCGCTCTCTGCGGTCTGCGCAGGACTGCGATAGTGCGGGCCGTCAGGTCGGTCGCCCATATCGGGGCCCCGTAAAGGGCCATCGATCGCACGATCCCCACGTACAACCGCCTGCAGGCGGAGCTCGGGCCCCCCAGATTGGGAAGCAGCGTTGACAGCGCGCCCGCCGCGCCCATCAACTTGGGCACCAGCCGCTGAAAGTGGGGGCCGAAGTCCCAACGGCTGTCGAGCACCAATCCAAGGTATTTCATGGTTGACTCGACAGCGATCGGGACCCCCCCGACCACAATGTGTGATCCCAGTGGCGGTGCCCGTCGGGGGCCATGAAATGCGATGGCCTCCGACTTGTTTAGGGCCACCTCCAGGCCCAGGCGCCGTATGCGGCTCACCACCTGTGAGACCGCAGCCGTGGCCAGCAACGCTGCTTCCCTGTACGAGCTGCCCCGGGCCGTGACCAGCGTGTCGTCCGCATAACACGTCAGGTTCACTCCCGGCGGGAGCTCGCACCGCAAAACCCAGTCGTATCCGATGTTCCACAGGGGTGGGCCCAGAACCGAGCCCTGTGGAACACCGCACGACATCTCGCGACGGCCTATGCCGTCGCGTCCCATGTAGGTGACACACCTCCCCGAGAGATACGCCCCCACGATGTTGCGGAGGTAGGAAGGCACCCGATGATATCGCAGGGCCTCCCTAATGCAACTCCAAGGCAGGGTGTTGAACGCGTTGGAGATGTCCAGAGACACCGCCAGCAGCACCCCACCCTGGGACACCGCTTCCTCCGCCAGGACTCTTACTCTCCTGATGGCGTCGATGGTAGAGCGCCCACACCGGAAGCCAAACTGGCAGTCGTCCAGGTTCGGCCCCACTGTGCACATGTGGCTGACGAGGCGGTCTGCGATTACTCGCTCGAACAACTTGCCCGCCTCGTCCAGCAGCACTATGGGCCGATAAGCGGACGACGAATCCGCCGGGCGCCCCGCCTTCCTGAGCAGGACCAGTCGACCAGTTTTCCACCTATTAGGGAAATGGCCCTGCTCAAGGCACGCCGAGAAGAGTCCCCTCAGTGGGGGCTCCAGCTCCTTCAGGGCGAGGACTAGGGCGCGGCCAGGCACTCCGTCGGGCCCCGGAGCAGTGTTTTTTGCCCGGAGCCGCATCACGGCCGCGCTCATCTCCGCCTGTGTCACCTCTGGGACGGTTTCGCTCTCCTCTTCTTCCGGCTCTGCAGCTGTGGGCGAAGCCATCGGCGGTGGCTCATGCTCGGCTCTCTCAGGAAAGAGAGCCGAGACCACTCGCTCCAGAAACTGCGGCTCGAGACCTTCCGTCAGCGGGGGGGCCCATGGCCGAAGTTTCCCGGGGGGGGATAAAATACGGCTCAGCGACCACCGCCACATTTATCGACCACTGCGCCATGCTCAAGACCAAGAGATCCTGAGCTCTGGTGCAGTGGTTGATATTCGCCTGAAGGAAATGAAGTGCCATTACTAACACTCCATTTCCTGGGTTCGTCCCACAACTGGCCGGGAGTCGGCCTCAGAGGTGCTAGGGGGTGCGGCCCCCGCAGCCTTGGTCCAACGCTTGTTGCGCTTTCTGGGTGCGCCGCAAGCGTTGCCGCCTATTCTGTGCCCCGCGGACTTTCCTGCAGCTGTACATAGACTGCAGTTTGGCTCCGCGGAGCACTGGGCCGCCTTATGGCCAGGCCGACCGCAGCGATAACATAAATCGCTGCGGTCGGTTTCGCAGGTGCAGAGTGCCCGTACGTGCCCTTTCTCGAGGCACCGGTAGCACTGCATGGCCCTGGGTGCCAGGAGTTTTACCCTCGCTGACACCCAGCCCACCAGTAGACGGCCCGCGTCGGCAACCTGCTTGGCCGCAGCCACCGGGCACCGCACCCAGATGGTGCCAAGCCCGCCAGCGTTTAGGCGGATCTCGCCCGCCCGCACATTTTCCGGCTGGCATCCGCCGCTCCGGGCTATGGCCGCCACCACCTCCTCTGGGGTCAAGGAGTCGTCCAGCCCATCGACGCGAACCTCAGCCGTCTTCATGGGTCTGGACACCCGGACCTCCTCGGGGTTGAGGACGTCCCTCAGCTTTGCAGCTAGAGAGTCCGCCCTCTCGGCACAGCTGGTCCCCGCCAACTCAAACATTTTGGCTCCCGTAGCAGCCGTTTTAAAACGGAAGCCGTCTGGGGTGCCAAAATCAGCGAAGACCAGCTTGCCCCTCGCCTCCGCCAGTACCTTCTGGTACGTTATCCCCCTCTCCTTGGCTTCCGGCTGCAGCGTAACAACTACAGCCTCGGAGCGAGGGACGCGGATTCTGGGGGCCTGCCCCTTGGTGCCCGGCGCTTTCTTGGCCTTACCCCTCTTTCGCTTCTTTTTGCGACTTTCGGCCGTCTTCCATTCTCCGCTGTCTTTGGGGGACGAGCTCGTTTCCTCAGTGGGATTTCTAGTCCCTGTCTCTGCCTTTTTGGCCCCCTCTGTGGGTTTCTTGGGCTTCTGCGTGGCCTTTTTGGGTACCGGCGACGGCTTTTTTGGCGCAGGTGGCGCTTTAGCCACCTGTGCCCACGTCGGCCCAGCCGCTGCTGGTGCGGGCTCCACCTCTTTCTTTCGTGTATCGGCCGCTAGCGGCGGACGAAGCCTGACAGGGGGGTTGAGCCTAGGCTCTAGACTGTCAAAGCGGGCGGTCATTATATTCAACAGCCGGCTGAACTGGTCTTCCCCCAAAGACCCGTTCTGTGGCAGGGCATGACTGTCCGTAGTCGGTACACCCTGCTGCCGGCTGAAGTCCGCCCTCAGGGCATTGACCTCCTGCTGGAGCTCCTCCATTCTCGTATGGAGACGGTAATTCTCCTCTTGGAGTTTCACCGTCTCCTCCGAGGTCGTTCGATCGAGGAGGATGTCCATCGCCTCCTTGATCGCAGTCGCTGCCTCTTTTAGGGCTCGCGTGAACGTGCCCTTCAGGTTGCCTGATTTCGTGGCCACCTTCAGGACGACGTCCACGCCGTCCAACACTTGACGGCCAAGGGCTTCTGCCGTTAAGCCCTCAATGGCGGTCTGGGAACGCCTCTCCCTTGCCAGACGAGCCAACTCAGCGACTTCGTCGGTCGCGATGGCCTTCCGGCCCTCTCGCCTCGCAGCGTTGAGCTCCGCCCGGGTGCTCACCAATGCAATGGAGGCATCACCTTGCTCCACCTGCATAGCCCCGTCAGAGTCACTCACCGGTATTTCGCGTGGCTTTAGGAACCGGCCTCGGGAGTCGCGTGACGCTGCCGGGGCACTCGTTCCGGAAGGTGGTCCGCGTCCTCGCCCTCTCCGTGGTGTAGACACCTTGGGGGCCGGCAGGTTCTCCTCACTTGAGGACAAGCCCACCGAGCCCGCATCCGACCCACAGTCACGCGGCCGCTTCCCCCAAAACTTGGAGCGAGTGGCCGCAACTGGCTGTGGTGTGTCGGAAACCTCCGACAGCGCAGTCACCCTTTCCAGAATGACTCGCGGTTCTGCTGGAGCCTCTGCTCCCATCTTTAGTGACACAGTGCCCGAGTCTGACACTGCGTCCTTCGCACGGTGCGGTGTAAAAGAGATCAGGTCTTCGAAAGACCGTGATCTTGTTGAGCCTCCTCGGCTCTCGTTGCCATTGGCAAGCGGAAAACGGTTGGTGCCCTCCCCAGAATACGGGGGGCTTGACGATCCGTGGACCGTGGCGGATTCTCCAACTGCTGAGCAGCTGGTACCGCCCTGGGGTACTTCTTTACAACTCGTTTTTTTCATTTTTGTTCCTTTGAAGGGTGCGGTCCCTTACTCCCTACTTCGTCTTAATAAATATATAAACATATACATATAAACATATTAATATTATACATACACATAATATATTCCCCCCCTCCCCCTTGATCCTTTATCACGACGATTCGCCACGCTCATAGTCACGTCTGATATACAGACGCATACCAGAGGGCGACGGATGCCGTGATCCAAGATGAAGGAGGAACCCCACCTATGATTAACTCCCCGAGAACTTCGAGGAGTGAATCACTAATCACGTACCGTCCGATGAGCCCGCTGTGTGAGCCATCGCACGGTACACGACGAAAAACCCCACCCTGATTCACTCCCCGAAAACTTCGAGGAGTGAATCACAAATCACGTACCGTCCGATGAGCCCACTCTGTGAGCCATCGCACGGTACACGACGAAAAACCCCACCCTGATTAACTCCCCGAAAACTTCGAGGAGTGAATCATCAATCACGTACCGTGCAATAAGCCCGCAAGCCATCGCACGGTACATGACGAAATCCTCCCCAATGCACATCGAACCCCGCACGATAGACCCGCACGTCATCGCACGACGAACGATGTGACACCTCCCCAGAATATTAGCCGCGACAGTAACATTTCCCAAGGGATGAGAATTTCTTCTCATTCCTCGAGGAAGGATACTGTCGCGCCCAGGGTGCACCAGCCTAGCAGCTGCTCTTTCCTCCAGACGTATCGAGAGGGACCAGCAGCTGCCAGACAAACGTGGAGGAATTCTGACGCACCCCAACCTAACCTAACCTAACCTAACCTAACCATCGATATTTTCAGTTCCAGACGTGCGATTTTCAATCTGTTTTCGGTGTTTTTAGACATAACTAGGCCTCCGCCTACGTACTGACCATAACGCGCGCATTTTACACGCGCGTCTGGACTTTATCCCTAAATTCCAGAGATATTCCTCAAAATTAATTATTTTTCCAAATTTTCCTTCACATTTTAAATTAGATTATAGTTGTAATAGTACTCACCCTTCTTCCCTGAATTCTGGTCCGCGTTCCGTGTCCCGGTCTCCAGGTTGTGGGGTGAAAATCAAAATTTTTTCTTTCGAAAACTGGTTTTTTGACCAAAACTCAAAATTTTTGTTCGGTCCATAGTAAGTTTTATTCCACAGTTCGCTAGCCCGCGCGGAGACGCGTCTCTGGACACCTCGCACGCGCCCCTAGCACGAAAAAATTTTGCCCACCCACCCACCCGTTTGTATATAAGGAAGGTAGACGGGGTATTTTGGCCAAAAAGTTTTTATCTCGGAATTACATAGTAATCGTTCTGTCAGCCCGTTGTATCAAATTTATTTTGTTTTGACGCTTTCCTAGCACATAATTTAGTGATAGGAGAGAAAATACCAGCTAAAGTTGGTTTCCTCTCAAGGTTTTATCTTTAACAACATCTCGCCAAGATCGCTGGTAGGACTTTTTATATTTTTAGTTTTATACATTTATTATAAATTGACCACTGACTTCCCCCTTTACAGGGAATTTTATTACAAAAATCGTTTATAATACTATTTAGACTGAGTCCCAATTAAGGACAAATTTTTTGTATTTATTATATTTTGATTATTTAATTCTGTATTTTTCATTTCCGACTGCATCCCCCCTTTACAGGGATTCTGTCATAACGTGTCCCCTGAACTGTCCACATAATTATAAATTTTCTTCGCTATGTTAGGACTCAGAACTCCGATGAACAAGGCGAAGGCTGCGGAGGAGTATGCGGACGTGGAAGGGGCATGCCCAGTACAGGTAGGCCCTTCAATGCGGCGCAATACTGGTGAGTTGGAGGCGGAGAAGCATACTAATTCGGGGCAACCCTGTGAAATCACACCAACAAAAAAGACACCCGCCACCACTCCCCCAAACAAGGCACACGCGCCTGCTTCCCCCAAAGCCAAGCCCAAAGCCCCGGTTTCCCAGCGGCAAAGAACGGAGACCTACGAGCTGCCAGGGAAGGCCCTGGAGAGCTCGCCTCGAGAAGTGCCTATCGTGAAGTACAAAAACAGAACCACGGAGGCAAAGGCGTGTCTCTCCAGTGCCAAGCTGAACATGGACAGCTCGAGGAACCTGAAAAAGGAAATTAAAGACGCACTAATAAAAGCCGTAGACCGGCTATACCAGTTGGTAAAGGAGGGTGAAAAAGAGAGGGGCAAAACACAAGAAGAACCAGCCGAACCCGAGAAGGCCCCCAAGGACCTGACGCCGGCCTCCGGCGCATCGACAGAGCTCATGAGTCAGCTGATGGAAAACCTCCAGCAGCACAAAAAGGCGCTGGAGGAATGCCAGCAGCACACGCAAGCTCTGTCGGAGCACCTTCAACAGACACCTCACTTTGTCGCGGGCCAGGGTCCCTCCTTCGCGGAGATGGCCGCCGTCCCCAAGCAGCACCTCCAAGCGCCTCTTCACTCGATGATCGTGTCGTCAGTTATCGATACGGATACCGGTGAAGAGGTGATTGAGAAGCTCAGGACGGCGGTCGACGCTAGAAATGAGGGTACCAGGGTCGAAAGGCTGCGAAAGGCGAGGGACCAGAAGGTGGTGGTCGGTTTCAGGACCAGGGAGGAGCTAACTCGGGTGACGGAAAGAATAAAGAAGGCTGGGAACCTTGTAGTGGAAGAGGTGAAAAACAAGGATCCCCTCATCATCCTCAAAGACGTCCTCTCCTGTCACTCTGATGCGGAGGTCACCGAGTCGCTTAAGTGCCAGAACACCCACCTGATTGGCGACCTACCTGCGGGCGATGTGAGGATGGGGGTTAAGTACCGTCGCAGGACGAGGAACCCCCATATGTCTCACATCGTAATGCAGGTGTCCCCTTCAGTGTGGCAGAGACTTACCAACGCGGGTCGAGTGCACATCGACTTGCAGCGGGTGCGAGTGCTGGATCAGTCGCCACTCATTCAGTGCACTCGCTGCTTGCGCTTCGGCCATGGCCGTAAACTGTGCACGGAACCCGCCGATCTTTGCACGCACTGCGGTGACCCCCACATGAGAGCTGACTGCCCCGTACGACTGGCTGCGGAACCGCCGAAATGCAGAAATTGCGCGACTGCGAAAAATGGGAAAACGGAGCATAACGCCTTCGACAGTGAGTGTCCAAGTCGCGTGAAGTGGGACGCATTGGCGCGACTGTCGGTGGCGTACTGCTAAGGGCCAGCCAGCGGTACCAGCGGTATTAAATACCAGGGACTTGCCCAGGGATTCCTGTACAAACCCGAGTGCCCGTAATAGTTACCAGGTAATCCAAGCGAATCTGCAGAGGAAAAATCTAGCAACCCAAGAGCTCATGATTGTGGCTAGTGAGCGGAGGGTTGCGTTCGCGTTGCTCCAAGAGCCGTATGTGGGTGGGGTTAAAAGGATGCGAGACTACCGGGGTGCGAGAATCTACCAGTGCGCTGAACAAGGAGGTGGAACTGTGAAGGCGGCAATAGTCGTCTTCGATCACGATCTAGACGTAACACAGTGTCCGAAACTCACCACCAACAACATCGTGGTAGTGAGGATCCGTACCAGCGCCTGGGAGATCGCCGTAGTCTCCTTCTACTTCGAACCAGACCAGCCCATACAGCCATACCTGGAGCAGCTCCTGCGGATTCGGGAGGAAATTGGCCGCACCAGGATGATTATTGGTGGTGACGCCAACGCCAAGAGCACCTGGTGGGGTAGCCTGGTAACCGACACAAAGGGAGAGGACATGTCCGGAACCCTGGAGGAAATGAGCTTGCAGGTGCTAAACGTCGGCAACACACCAACTTTCGACACCGTCAGAGGTAACACCTTGTACAGCAGCTTCGTTGATGTAACAGCCTGTTCAACGGAGCTGCTGGACTTGGTGGAGGACTGGCGGGTCGAGGTAGGCCTCACGAGCTCGGACCACAACGGTATCAGTTTCAAAATTTTTCTGCAAAAGTCTAAAGGCTTAAATTTAAAAAGGACCACTCGAATTTTCAACACAAAAAAGGCGAATTGGAGCCAATTTCATGAGAAACTGGCCCAATTAAAAGCTGATGCAAATGTCAACTTAGTGGAAATAGGCAGAATAAACAATAAAACAAATTTAGAACGTAAAATAAACCAATACATAGAAATAATTACTCAAACTTGTGAAGAGGAACTTCCAAAAATTAAAAATAGTGACAAGCTTACCATACCGTGGTGGTCCAAAGAGCTCGCCGAGCTGATGTCGGAGGTGACTACCAGGAGGCGCCGTATCCGATGCGCCGCACCAGTCCGGAGGCAGAAGGTAGTCGACGAGTACCTGCAAGCAAAACTTAATTATGAGTCCCTCGCCATGAAAGCGCAAACGGAGGGATGGAAGGCATTCTGTGGGAAACAGGATCGTGAGGGAATGTGGGAGGGGATTTACAGGGTCATAGGACGGACCGCCAAAAGACAGGAGGATCTGCCGTTGGTGAAGGAAGGAGTACCGCTAAACGCACAAGAATCGGCTCAGCTGCTGGCCGAGACCTTCTACCCGGAAGACCAAGTAGAGGGAGAATCTGCTGACCACCGTCGGACACGCGAGGCGGCCTGTCGTGTAAACGACTGGGCGCATGGTGAATCACATGACCCACCGTTTACGCTTCAGGAGCTGAAAACCGCGGTGGAAAGCTTCAACCCT
Source organism: Xestia ashworthii (assembly GCA_950022955.1). Classification (NCBI taxonomy): domain Eukaryota; kingdom Metazoa; phylum Arthropoda; class Insecta; order Lepidoptera; family Noctuidae; genus Xestia; species Xestia ashworthii. The sequence goes on along the minus strand of OX465564.1, from coordinate 23,465,285 downwards.
AAGAAGGCACCCGGGGCAGACGGTCTCACAGCCGATATAATATGTTCCCGGGCCATTTCTCGGGACCCAGAGACGTTCCTTGCTCTGGCAAACAAGTGCCTGGAGCACGGACACTTCCCTGAGGCCTGGAAAGTGGCAACGGTGGTGGTCCTCCGAAAGCCCGGCAAGGAATCCTACACCACCCCTAAGTCGTACAGGCCTATCGGCCTCCTACCAGTCCTAGGAAAAATTTTAGAAAAGATGCTTGTAGCGAGGCTCAAGTGGCATCTTATCCCGCGGCTTAGTACTCGCCAGTTTGGTTTTATGCCACAGCGGAGCACCGAGGACTCCCTCTACACCATGATACAACATATCAAGGAGAAGCTAAGCGAAAAGAAACTGATCACTGTTGTATCACTGGACATAGAGGGAGCCTTCGACAGCGCATGGTGGCCTGCTATCAGGACCAGACTGGCTGAGGAAAAGTGCCCGGTGAACCTCAGAAGGCTACTAGACAGCTACTTGACTGGTAGGAGTGTCAGAGTAAGGTACGCCGGTGCTGAGTGTCAGAGGGACACGAACAAGGGGTGTGTGCAAGGATCTATTGGCGGTCCGATCCTATGGAATTTGATCCTCGACCCCCTCCTAAAGGGGCTGGAGGAGAGAGGCGTCCACTGCCAGGCGTTCGCCGATGACGTGGTGATGGTCTTCGACGGTGAGACAGCATTGGAGGTCCAAAGGCAGGCCAATGCCGCTCTCGAGTATGTTCGGGTGTGGGGCATCGGAAATAAGCTGAAATTTGCACCGCAGAAAACTTGTGCAATGGTAATTACCAAGAAACTGAAGTACGATGTCCCACTCCTGAACATGGGCGGGGTAGACATTGGCATGTCCAAGGAAATCAAAGTCCTGGGACTCACCGTCGACCACCAGCTCACTTTCAACACTCACGTCGCTAACGTTTGCAGAAAAGCTGTGAATATTTACAAACAGCTGGCACGAGCGGCGAAAGTGAGCTGGGGCCTTCATCCGGAGATCATCCACACCATTTACACGGCAGTAGTAGAGCCTGTGATATTGTACGCGGCGAGCGCCTGGGCGCCGGCGACTAAAAAGATCGGAGTGCAAAAAAGCCTCAATACGGTCCAACGAGGATTCGCGCAGAAGTTCTGCAAGTCCTACCGCACCGTATCGCTAAACGCGTCCCTGGTGCTGGCTGGGATACTCCCACTCGACCTCCGAATACAGGAAGCAGCCGCTCTGTACGAGGCGAAGAGGGGGGCGCCACAGCCAGCACTTGCGGGCAGGGAGGTAGAGCGGGTGGTGGCATTTGCGGAGACTCCGCATCCGGCGAAACATACGGCCATGGAGTTCGTATGCCTGGAAGACCAGACCCGTGTGGACAACCACAACAGTCAAGCAGTAAGGGTGTTCACGGATGGCAGCAAGATCGAGGGTAAGGTCGGAGCAGCACTCTCACTTTGGGAGGGTGACGCCGAGACCAAATCCGTAAAACTTAGCTTGCCGCCGTACTGCACGGTCTACCAGGCGGAACTTCTGGCCATATGCGTAGCCACGCGCGAGATCCTCAAGCGCAAAGAGGGAACCTTCGGTATCTATAGTGACTCAAAGGCCGCACTACAGACAGTCACAAACCAGGGTTCCCTCCACGCCCTGGCCGTGGAGGCGAGAGCGAACGTCGCCGTGGCTTTGTCCCAGAGCAAAGATATTTCTTTGTTCTGGATAAAGGCACACGCAGGGCTAGAAGGCAACGAGCGCGCAGACCATCTCGCAAAAGAGGCTGCACTCCGATCCAGGAAGAGGCCAGACTACGACCGCTGCCCGGTTTCATTCGTCAAGCGGCAGATCCGCTTAGGGTCGCTTGGCGAATGGAACCGGAGGTACCAGAGCGGTGAAACAGCCACCGTCACTAAACTCTTTTTCCCGGATGCGATCGACGCCCACAAAATAGTACAAAAAATAAAACCTGCCGGTATTGTGTCACAGATATTGACGGGTCATGGTGGGTTCTCCGAATACTTGCACCGTTTCAAGTGTAAGGAGCACCCATGGTGCATCTGTGAACCAGGTAAGGTGGAGTCGATCGCACACATCTTAACGGAATGCCCAATATTTGGAAAGGAACGACTTGAGGCCGAATCGAGGATAGAGACTGAAATCACCCCATGCACAATAAAAATAATAATGTCTGTAGCAAAGCACAGGAAGATATTCCTAGAGTACTGCGAAGAAGTTGCGATTAGAGTAATAAAGCGTAACCGGGACCAGTGAACGCTATGTTTTTCTAAATATGTAAATGTTTCCCCACAGGAAAAGATATCTAGTATAAGCATAGATGATAGCGCAGGAAAAAAGCCCTAGATGAAGTAATAGACCTTTTAAAGTTGTAAATAAGAAAAATATTACTCGTAGTTTATAATAATAATGTAGACCAAACTTCACACATCATAGTAAATAAATTCAAAGTTTAAAAATTATAAAATTTCTAAACAAGGTCTCTGACTATGTCAGGGGGACACGAGCAGAGCAGGAGTGGTTTTTAGCCGGTTCGAGTCCGGCACTACCTCGACTGCCTCACAGGAGATATTCCTGTGAGATAGTCGAGGTGTCCGTGGGGATTTTCCACTCCTGCCAAAACAATGAAAAAAAAAAAAAAAAAAAAAAAAAACCTAACCTAACCTAACCTAACCTAACCCTGATTCTTAGGGACGTGCTACTCATGCACAGTGACGAGGAGGTGCTGAGAGCCCTTAAGAATCAGAACCAGGGGATATTTCACGGGCTCGACGACAAGGAACAGAGGATGGTTGTCAAGTACCGACGTAAAACTCGAAACCCGCATGCGAATCACGTTGTGCTTGGTGTGTCCCCTATGATCTGGAGGAGGGCGATTGAGGGGGGAAAACTCCGCATCGACCTCCAGCGAGTTCGCGTGGAGGACCAGACGCCTCTGGTGCAGTGCACCCGCTGCTTGGCATACGGGCACGGGAAACGCCTGTGCACGGGGCCAGCCGATCTGTGTAGCCACTGTGGTGGGCCACACATCAGGGCAGACTGCCCGGATAGACAGATCGGTAAAGCAGCGGTTTGCGTGAACTGCACCAGAGAAAAACTAGGGGCCACCGAGCACAACGCATTCAGCAACGAATGCCCAGTGCGAAAGAAGTGGGACGCATTCGCAAGAGCTTCGATAGCTTACTGCTAAAGTTGGCGATGCGTCCACTTCCAGGCACCCAAGTAAAACCAATTCGGCCCAACCAAAAACCAGATGCATAGAGACAACCACCAGCGTTGGCAATACGCGGAAATTTAAATTGAGTCCGTTTCATGAGAAACTGGCTCAAATTATGCTGGAGCGGGTGCCAGCCCTGGTGAATACGTCCAGCTGTGTCGAAATTGGCAATACTTTGATAGACATAAGCCCATTCTATGAAGTATGTTTAAAAATTAAAAACCATAGATATAAAAATAATAATGATATTTAATTATATATTGAATATATACTGGAGATATCATACGAGTAAAAATTAAATAGATATTAGAACAAAAACTCAAATGTGAAACAAAAGAAAACATACCAAGAAATCTAAATAGGCACGGGCATAAATGTAAGGGTTAATAATAGATGTAAATATGATTATAGCAATAAATTTAAGGACAGCAAAATAAATTGTGATAAAATAGTAATTGTTTTAAAATAGTAATTATCACTTTAACAAGATAGTAGAACGTAAAGTAAAATAAATATAAAAGAAATTTTTTGAACGAGTTACAGAAATTGGTACTTAATATCATGCAAAACCAAAACGCATTCAAGTGGTCTCTCCGGCCACCTAGAAACGTAGACAAGCCAAAACGCAAGGTGTAAAGGGCTCTGATCACCATGTTAGAGGGACACTGGCTTGGCAGGAGTGGTTTTTAGCCGGTTCGAGTCCGGCACTACCTCGACTGTCTCACAAGAGAAATTCCTGTGAGATAGTCGAGGTGTCCGCGGGGATTTGCCACTCCTGCCCAAACAAAAAAAAAAAAAAAAAAAAAAAAAAAAACCTAACCTAACCTAACCTAACCTTTTTTTTTTTTTTTTTTTTTTTTTTTTTTTTTTCTCGATGTGGAAATCCTCAATGGATGTCCTCCGCCCTGGGGAGAGCGGAGGGGTCTGTCAGACTCGTACTGACTAAAACCACACCGGTGTTCCCTCGCACACTTGCGTCAGGGGGCAACGGGATCTGATGCGACTTCCGCTGCCCCGGACTAGTGCTGGCCCGCTTGACCTACGGGCCTCGTCCCGGGGGGAGTGAGGTGTTAAACTCCCCCCGCTACGTCTATGAGAGGCGCGCGTGGAACACAACGCGCCGCCGTCTCGGGTCCAGTGTGATGGAGGGCGACGGATGTCCCCGAATCAGCCGCCCCTGGACCAATTTAGGGGGGCCGGAAGAGGGCGTTGTCAGCCCTCTGCCGACGCCCGGTGCGTCTGCTGCGGGATGGGCGGGAGCTGGTCATCTCCCTCTCCCTTTCCGCAGCTTCCTTCTGCGACATGACGGTCTCGCAGAAGGATATCACCGCGTCCCAGGACTCTGCGCTGCCGACCATCGAGCGAACGACGGCCGCCAGCGACAGGTCTCCTCCTACCTCTGCAACGAGGGCACGGCGCGGCTCATCGAAAGCGGCACACTCGGCCAGCGTATGCCGCGCCGTGTCCTCCGAACAATGGACGCAGTGATGGCACCGGGCGTCCGGCTCCCTGCTTAAGCGACACAGGTACTTCCCGAAGCAGCCGTGCCCCGAGAGTACCTGTGTCGCCCGAAACGTCAGAGAGCCGTGCTTCCTCCCGAGCCAGTCGTCGAGTACTGGCCGGATCGCCTCGACTGTGTTGAGGCCGGCGGTAGGGAGGTCTAGCCTCCCCCGCCATTCCGCCACCATGACCTGTCGGAGCTGAGACCGGTACACCGTAATCTGTCGCTGCACCAGTCTCTCGCCCCGATGTTCGGCCTCCTCGCAGTGTCGCGAGGGTCTTCGCCTCCAGGTCCCATGGCGGGGATCCGGCCAGTACGCAAGCCGCCTCGTAGGAGATCGTGCGATATCCCCGTACGACCCTGACGGCCATCGCTCTCTGCGGTCTGCGCAGGATTGCGATAGTGCGGGCCGTCAGGTCGGTCGCCCATATCGGGGCCCCGTAAAGGGCCATCGATCGCACGATCCCCACGTACAACCGCCTGCAGGCGGAGCTCGGGCCCCCCAGATTGGGAAGCAGCGTTGACAGCGCGCCCGCCGCGCCCATCAACTTGGGCACCAGCCGCTGAAAGTGGGGGCCGAAGTCCCAATGGCTGTCGAGCACCAATCCAAGGTATTTCATGGTTGACTCGACAGCGATCGGGACCCCCCCGACCACAATGTGTGATCCCAGTGGCGGTGCCCGTCGGGGGCCATGAAATGCGATGGCCTCCGACTTGTTGAGGGCCACCTCCAGGCCCAGGCGCCGTATGCGGCTCACCACCTTTGAGACCGCAGCCGTAGCCAGCAACGCTGCTTCCCTGTACGAGCTGCCCCGGGCCGTGACCAGCGTGTCGTCCGCATAACACGTCAGGTTCACTCCCGGCGGGAGCTCGCACCGCAAAACCCAGTCGCATCCGATGCTCCACAGGGGCGGGCCCAGAACCGAGCCCCGCGGAACACCGCACGACATCTCGCGACGGCCCACGCCGCCGCGGCCCATGTAGGTGACACACCTCCCCGAAAGATACGCCCCCACGATGTTGCGGAGGTAGGAAGGCACCCTATGGTATCGCAGGGCCTCCCTAATGCAACTCCAGGGCAGGGTGTTGAACGCGTTGGAGATGTCCAGAGACACCGCCAGCACCACCCCACCCTGGGAAACCGCTTCCTCCGCCAGGACTCTTACTCTCCTGATGGCGTCGATGGTAGAGCGCCCACACCGGAAGCCAAACTGGCTGTCGTCCAGGTTCGGCCCCACCGTGCACATGTGGCTGACGAGGCGGTCTGCGATTACTCGCTCGAACAACTTGCCCGCCTCGTCCAGCAGCACTATGGGCCGATAAGCGGACGACGAGTCCGCCGGGCGCCCCGCCTTCCTGAGCAGGACCAGTCGACCAGCTTTCCACCTGTTAGGGAAATGGCCCTGCTCAAGGCACGCCGAGAAGAGTCCCCTCAGTGGGGGCTCCAGCTCTTTCAGGGCGAGGACTAGAGCGCGGCCAGGCACTCCGTCGGGCCCCGGAGCAGTGTTTTTTGCCCGGAGCCGCATCACGGCCGCGCTCATCTCCGCCTGTGTCACCTCTAGGACGGTTTCGCTCTCCTCTTGTTCGGGCTCTGCAGCTGTGGGCAGAACCATCGGCGGTGGCTCATGCTCGGCTCTCTCAGGAAAGAGAGCCGAGACCACTCGCTCCAGAAACTGCGGCTCGAGACCCTCCGTCAGCGGGGGTGCCCAGGGCCGAAGTTTCCCTCGGACCGTTCGGTAAGGGCGCCCCCACGGATCCCCGTCTAGGGTCGCGAGCAGCTCCTCTCTGGAGCGCGTCTTCGCCTCGCCGATGGCCAGCCACAGAGCCTCCTTCGCCGCGCGGTACACCTCATACAGCGCGGCTTCTTCGTCGGGATCCCGGCGACGTCTCCTCCGACATCGCGTATACGGACGTCTGGCGTCTGCGCATGCGACGCGCAGCTGCTCAACCTCGACGCACCACCAGTACACGCGGCGCCTTGCGGACAGAGGGGAGACGCGTGGCATGGACGCGTCGCAAATTTGCGTCATCGCGTCGCCAAACCACTGCGCCTCCTGTTCGACGTCGACGGGACCGACGGAAGCCGACTCCCGAACCCAGGCCAGGACGATTGTGGCTTCCTCGAGAGCCTCCTTGTCGAGGCGTTTCAGAGCCCAACGCGGGCCGTCTCTCCGGGGGGCCGATTGGCTACGACCTCCAGCGGTTTGGGCGGAGACGTCGAAGCGTATGTATCGGTGGTCCGATAGCGTCTCCACCTCCACTTCCACGTGCCAATCATGAACACGGTGCACGACAGCGGGGCTAGCGAATGAGACATCCACTATGGACCCGCCCCGCTGTCGCACACACGTGTAGGCCGAACCCCGGTTCAAGACGGCCAGGCCCGTCGTAATGGCCCACTCCTCTAGCACATCGCCTCTCGGGTCTGTGACCGGGGATCCCCACGCCGCAGATTTGGCGTTCAGATCACCGAGAAGCAAAATGGGCCGAGGGTGAGACCGGCCGACGACGGCTCCCAACTCGACAAGGAAACTCTCGAAATCGGCGAGACTCCTGTTGGGCGAAAAATATGCCCCGATCGTGACGATCCCGTTCACAAGGGCGGCAACCCAACCGTGACCCCGGGATACGTCGACAAGAGTCGCGCCGATGATGGCCACCAGGCCGTCCAGATCCCCTGCCCAGTTTTCCCGGGGGGGATAAAATACGGCTCAGCGACCACCGCCACGTTTATCGACCACTGCGCCATGCTCAGGACCAAGAGATCCTGAGCTCTGGTGCAGTGGTTGATATTCGCCTGAAGGAAATGAAGTGCCATTACTAACACTCCATTTCCTCGGTTCGTCCCACAACTGGCCGGGAGTCGGCCTTAGAGGTGCTAGGGGGTGCGGCCCCCGCAGCCTTGGTCCAACGCTTGTTGCGCTTTCTGGGCGCGCCGCAAGCGTTGCCGCCTATTCTGTGCCCCGCGGACTTTCCTGCAGCAGTACACAGACTGCAGTTTGGCTCCGCGGAGCACTGGGCCGCCTTATGGCCAGGCCGACCACAGCGATAACATAAATCACTGCGGTCGGTTTCGCAGGTGCAGAGTGCCCGTACGTGCCCTTTCTCCAGGCACCGGTAACACTGCATGGCCCGGGGTGTCAGGAGTTTTACCCTCGCTGACACCCAGCCCACCAGTAGACGGCCCGCGTCGGCGACCTGCTTGGCCGCAGCCACCGGACACCGCACCCAGATGGTGCCAAGCCCGCCAGCGTTTACGCGGATCTCGCCCGCCCGCACATTTTCCGGCTGGCATCCGCCGCTCCGGGCTATGGCCGCCACGACCTCCTCTGGGGTCAAGGAGTCGTCCAGCCCATCGACGCGAACCTCAGCCGTCTTCATGGGTCTGGACACCCGGGCCTCCTCGGGGTTGAGGACGTCCCTCAGCTTTGCAGCTAGAGAATCCGCCCTCTCGACACAGCTAGTCCCCGCCAACTCAAACATTTTGGCTCCCGTAGCCGCCGTTTTAAAACGGAAGCCGTCTGGAGTGCCAAAATCGGCGAAGACCAGCTTGCTCCTCGCTTCCGCCAGTACCTTCTGGTACGTAATCCCCCTCTCCTTGGCTTCCGGCTGCAGCGTAACAACTACAGCCTCGGAGCGAGGGACGCGGATCCTGGGGGCCTGCCCCTTGGTGCCCGGCGCTTTCTTGGCCTTACCCCTCTTTCGCTTCTTTTTGCGGCTTTCGGCCGTCTTCCATTCTCCGCTGTCTTTGGGGGACGAGCTGCTCTCCTCGGTGGGATTTGTCTTCCCCGACCCTGCCTTTTTGGCCCCCTCTGTTGGTTTCTTGGGCTTCTGCGTGGCCTTGTTGGGCACGGGTGACGGCTTTTTTGGCGCAGGTGGCGCTTTAGCCACCTGTGCCCACGTCGGCCCAGCCGCTGCTGGTGTGGGTTCCACCTCTTTCCTCCGTGTATCGGCCGCCAGCGGCGGGCGAAGCCTGACAGGGGGGTTGAGTCTGGGCTCTAGGCTGTCGAAGCGGGCGGTCATTATATTCAACAGCCGGCTGAACTGGTCTTCCCCCAAAGACCCGTTCTGTGGCAGGGCATGACTGTCCGTAGTCGGTACACCCTGCTGCCGGCTGAAGTCCGCCCTCAGGGCACTGACCTCCTGCTGGAGCTCCTCCATTCTCGTATGGAGACGGTAATTCTCCTCTTGGAGTTTCACCGTCTCCTCCGAGGTCGTTCGATCGAGGAGGACGTCCATCGCCTCCTTGATCGCAGTCGCTGCCTCTTTTAGGGCTCGCGTGAACGTGCCCTTCAGGTTGCCTGATTTCGTGGCCACCTTCAGGACGACGTCCACGCCGTCCAACACTTGACGGCCAAGGGCTTCTGCCGTTGGGACAACACTGCCCGAGTGACATGTAAAATTTTTGATCCGTATTTTAAAATTAAATTTAATTAGTAAATAAGTTAAATTAAGGTGTAATTAATATGTGAAACGCATCTTAAATGCGTAAATACTCAGGAAAACTGTTATCCTGATAATTAATGAAGTTTTCGGTAATACAAGGATACCGGTAACCTAAAAACAACAGCTGACGTTTCAACCACGGATGTGTACGGATAATTCAGGGGAAGTATTGTTTACTTTTATTTAAAAACAGCACACAAACGTCATTTTAACTCTAAATTACTTTCATGCCAATTTTTAGTATTAGTTTTTGCTGATTTATTACCCTGTACTGGTTCTAAATCTCTTTGTTGACAACCGGTCATTTAGCAACAAAACATAGTAGTTTCGTCTCTGTTCTTATTTTCAAATTGATATAATCAATACGAGTTCATAGATAGATCGCGTAGGATCATTACTGTGGATTACTGTGTTGAATTATTAACATAATAAGATCAGTTTAAACTTTTATTTATTTTATGCAACATACCCACATGAAAAGTAAATACCTAAGATAATAAAACCATTGAAATCTACATAGATTCAATTACATACATTGTATTAGATTACTTTTAAAGTTAATAGAGCAGCCTACTTCATTTAATCTCATAACTGCAATCTTCTCCCTGCTTTTTTTTGTTTTAAGTAGTTTTTTTTTTTTTTTTCACCCCTTTCACCGCTAACTTTCTTTTATTGGTCTATTCTATAGGTTCTCACCGCTTCTTTACTTCTAATTTTCAGTAACCAATCCTGAAACCATGCCTGTGATGACCCGCAAGGCTACTGCCCTGGATATGGAGCTAAAATTGAGAACGGCCCTCCAAGAACTCAAAGAATCCAACCTCCAAGTCCAACAGCTGTTACAGGAGAGAGAAGAGAGTGAGGTGGAAGTCGATAAAGTTAATGGCAAAATTTCAAGCTTAAAACGGGAGCTAGTAGACCTACATCAGCAATACTTGGACGTTGTTGATGAACGGGATCAACTGAAGGTGGTCACGGATGGTTTCACAAATTGTAGTAACTTGTATGAGGAGGCTTTGTTTAAAATTAGGGACCTGGAAAATGACTTAATTCATGCCAATAATTGTATATTTAAATTACAGAAAGAAAGAGAAAGTACTCAGGTTATAGAAACAAACCTCTTATATAATGAATTATTAAATAGTAATTGTAACCCCCCTTCCTTAATAACTATTGACCTGACTGAAGATTCCTTACTCAAACAGAATTTTATAGTTAGCAATAGGAAGATTAAAAAATATGCAAGATTAAACAGAATTATTAAAAAATGCAATCAATTTAGGAAACAACATAAACGCTTTTCCAAATATATTCCACTAAGGAAAGAGCGTGTTGATTTAGTTAATAAGTTAAATAATTACCAAATAAAATTAGAGGACAGTATAAAAATTTATGAAATTGATACTCAGCAGTTGCAGTCTGAAATTCAGGTACTTCAGGATTCACTAAGTTCCCTTTCTAGTAGGTATAAGATTTCTCAAAACCAAATTAGGGAACATATTTATGCGGCAAATGAGTTGGTAATGGGTCAATGTAGTTGCCAGACAGTTACCAACCATGATATTATCCAGCCTCAGGTAATGGAGGACCCATACCAGGTTAAGAATTTGCCTCGGGACAGCACTCTAAATCAACAAACAATTAATATAACACAAGATGATTTACACGTGTTACAGCCTGAGTTATATGATAGTTTGCCTGAGTTTGGTAATTTTGTCTCATCAAATAGTAATGTTTGTGATCATTCAGTTATGTTCTCTGACAGTATAGGTAAGGGGCTAGGTAAATTAATTAGTAATAACCTGAGTTATTGTACCCAAAACAATTGTATGCCTGGGTCAACCTACAAACAGGTCATGGCATCTGTAACAAAAAGTGTTTGTGATCCTAGTACCACCATTACTATATGTGTTGGGAATAGTTCAAAGGTTAAAAAGGAAGACATCACTGACTATGTTTCTGAGTTGTTAAAGTTAAATTGTAAAAAAGTCATTTTGTGTGCTTTTCCATATTTTGAAAATGTAAGTAGTAGGAAAAACGATTATATTCACATGTTAAACAAACACATACATTTTTTAGTAGGTCACTATAGTGACAAACTTATATTTCTTGATATTAACACTTTTGTTGATAATCTTAGATCGACGCGGGGTAAAGTGTATCTACCTATTAGTTGTAGACACAAAATAGCTCGGCTATTAGCTTTTAATATTCACACAGACATAAGTAGTATGTCTAAGTTTAGTTCTATTATTGATACTGCGACTATTAGTACTAATACTAATGAACAGGTGGTGACCTTAAATAAATATAGCATTAGTGCTATTGATGTTTACAAACTTTGTACTGAGGAGGAACCATATGTCACCGTGGAAACTTCTCAATTAGCTCTTAGGAATGATAGGATCATGTTGTCTGGCGATGGATCGGGAGTCTCGGGGCTCTCTCCAGATCTTAATATTAATTTAAACTAGGAAGTGAGACAACAGAAGGTACCATTAACAATATTGTTAATCCTACCAACAGCAAAGTATCTTCTGGCACTTCATTAGTTCGTAAAAAAGGGCCTCAGCAGAACTCTTTAAAATTATTCCACCAAAATATCCAAGGCATTTCTTCCAAATTATTAGAAATTGAATTGTATTTAGAGAAAAGTATGTTTGACATTGTTTGCTTTACTGAACATTGGTTAAAAGATTACCAAATGCTTATTAATTATGAGAATTATATGGTGGGTAGCTGCTTTAACCGTAAATCTATGCTGCGTGGAGGTTCCCTAATATTAGTGAAAAATTGTGTTAAATATAAGCAACGTGCTGACATAGTAGGTCTTTCGGTTGAACATTGCGTCGAACTGTCCTGTGTTGAGCTAGATAAGCATATAATTGTGTGTGTGTACAGACCCCCAAACTATCAAAACTTTTCCTTATTTGAATCAATAATGGAAGATGTTCTGGCAAAACTTACAGCCAGTAATAAATCTACGATTATTTGTGGTGACTTCAATATCAATATTTTGGAAGATAATTCAAATAGCAGTCGGTTATTAAATCTTTTTAAGTCATTTGACTTGACTAACGTTTTTATAGAACCCACTCGAGTCACGCCTTCTTCTGCTACTTGTATAGATAATGTTTTCTGCGATTGTGAATACTTAGATAGAGCCGTAGTAAATAGTCTGCCGTCTGACCATAGCGGACAAACTGTAACTTTCAGGTGTAATACACCATTGCAAAAAGTTGATATTAAATTTAGACCTATAACTTCTAGTAAATTAAATAGGTACAATATTTCCCTACAGAACAAGTTAAGTGTTATGAGCCATGACAATATTAATATAAATCAATTCTATGATCATTTCTTTTCAATTGTTCACACTGAATTCAATAAAACTTTTGAAAAGAAGACCAAAAGCATTTGCCCTAAATTTATATTTAGTGATTGGGCAACTAGAGGTATCAGAAAAAGTAGGGAAACACTATTTGAGCTTTATGGCCTTAAGCCTTATGTAAACACTGAAACTTTTAACAACTATGTTGCTAAGTATTCAAAAATTTTTAGAAATTCTTGCAAGATTGCCAAAGCCCTGCACATTAGCAACAAGATTAAAACAGCAGAAAATAAAATTAAGACAGTTTGGAAAGTCATAAATAGCGAGACTAACAGGAAGATAGTACGTAATACTAGCTATACATTAGATACAGTATGTGGTCCTAAAAGCTCTAATCAGGAAGTAGCTCAGGAATTTGTAAATTTCTTTACCGATATACCGTTAAAAACTACGGAGGCTCTAAATTCCTCTTCTGAAGTCTCAATCGGTTTATTGAAAGCGAATGTATCTGGATGCCAGGCTGAATTTAAATTTAAACACATAAACCCGATGACAGTTATTAAAGCTTTCCGGCAAATAAAAATCAAACTGACCGAAGATCTATGGGGAATGTCTATCAAAGTTTGTACTTCCATACTTGAGACTATAGCTCCATACTTAGCTTTAATTTTTAATTTGTGCGTAGACCAAGGAGTTTTCCCTGATTTAATGAAATACAGTAAAGTCATACCGCTTTTCAAATCCGGGGATAGTAAAGATACTAATAATTATAGACCTGTATCCGTGTTGCCAGTTTTTAGTAAGGTGTTCGAAAAGGTAATGCTTAATCAGATGCTCAATCATTTCAACACCAACGGAATCTTACACGATCAACAGTATGGCTTCACCAAGGGACGTTGTACAACTGACGCCGGTGTAACCTTATTAAAGCACATATTCATGGCGTGGGAAGAGTCCCAAGACGCTGTAGGAATATTTTGTGACCTCTCCAAAGCATTTGATTGTGTAAATCACGACACATTGCTTTTGAAACTTGAGCATTACGGACTAGGTAAACTTGCACTTAGTTTGGTAAAATCTTATTTAAGTGATAGACTGCAATATGTTCAAATAAATGGTGTTAATTCACAGGGCTTGAAAGTAAAAATGGGGGTTCCGCAAGGCTCAATATTGGGTCCTTTCCTCTTTTTAGTATATATAAATGATCTACCCTATTTACTGAAAAACCAACCTCAAAATATGGTATTATTTGCCGATGACACTTCCTTAATTTTTAAGATAAATAGACGAGCCCAAAATCTAGATGACGTGAATAATGCCTTACTTGAAGTCCATAATTGGTTCACAGCAAACAATTTGGTATTAAATGAAAAAAAAACTAAATGCATAAGATTTGCTTTACCGAATGTTAAAAGTAGTGATTGTGAGATAATATTGAATAAAGAGAAACTCGAATTCGTAGATAAAACTGTTTTCCTGGGGCTTACGCTTGATTCAAGGCTTCAATGGGGTTCTCACTTAACATCTCTTGCGGGGCGCTTAAGTTCAGCAGCATATGCCATTAGGAAAATCCGTCAATTCACTGATGTAGATACCGCTAGACTAGTCTATTTTAGTTACTTCCATAGCATAATGTCTTACGGCATTTTGCTGTGGGGACGGGCTGCTGATATTGAGTCTATATTTATTCTGCAGAAAAGAGCCGTCAGAGCCATATACAATCTTCGTAGGCGCGATTCTCTAAGGGAACTGTTTAAGGAAATTAACATCATGACTGTATATTGTCAATACATCTATGAAAACATAATGTATGTCAGGAAAAATCTGCATCTTTTTGGTAAAAGAGGTGACAGACACAATTACAGTACTAGAAATAGAGACCAATTAGTTCAGCCAGGCTTCAGACTCGCTAAAGTAGACTCGTCTTTCATGGGGTACTGTTTGAAATGCTATAATAAAATTCCACAAAGCATTCTCGAACTAAATGAAACCAAATTTAAAACATGCATTAAACGCACACTGTGTAAGCAAGCATATTACAAATTGGACGATTATATCGCTGATAAAAATGCTTGGGTCAATGCCGGTCCTGCTCCACAAGGACAGGGGCGCATAAAGGGATAGCGCTAATTTGTGTTGTTGGAGCTGCTGAAGATTGTACAACTATCTTTGCATTGTATAAATTCAATATCTTTAGTATTATATAACCTCATATTCCATATTGTGTGAGTGCTATGTACTAGAATGCTATCATTCGCTGGAAACCTACGTTTTTATTTTATTTATTTTTTGACTTGAATGTGCCCTGGCGGTTATGAGTATGTCATGCTCACTCAAATGTCTCGCTGATGGTGGCGCGTGTGTCGGACCATTTAGTTCCCTTCAAAATGGTTGAGCTGAATGGTGCTGATCCATGCGTCATGTTCGTGAACGGGCGCTGTCAGTTGTGACTGGTCATGTCTTAGTCGCCATGGTTTATTTGAATTAATTATTTTGTTTTTGGGTTGTATTTTGTTTTTGTTTTGCTATGGACACTTTTATCGTGCAAATCTTGCTACATTGTTCTCACATAATATACCATCTCAACATGATTGATGTAACCAAGATTTTGTAACAATATTTTGATTTAAAAGAGTGTCCATGGAGTTTCTTGCCCGTTCTTCTCCATAGAGATCTACGCTAGGGAATGGGCAACTACAGTACTTTCACAGTTTTTATGTCTTGTGACTGGGACTGTAGCTACATTAAATGTTCATTTTTGTTTCGACAATTCAAAAGTGCCTGTAACTGGCCTACTTGAAATAAATGCTTTGATTTTGATTTTGATTTTGATTTAAGCCCTCAATGGCGGTCTGGGAACGCCTCTCCCTTGCCAGACGAGCCAACTCAGCGACTTCGTCGGTCGCGATGGCCTTCCGGCCCTCTCGCCTTGCAGCGTTGAGCTCCGCCCGGGTGCTCACCAATGCAATGGAGGCATCACCTTGCTCCACCTGCATAGCCCCGTCAGAGTCACTCACCGGTATTTCGCGGGGCTTTAGGAACCGGCCTCGGGAGTCGCGTGACGCTGCCGGGGCACTCGTTCCGGAAGGTGGTCCGCGTCCTCTGCCTCTCCGTGGTGTAGACACCTTGGGGGCCGGCAGGTTCTCCTCACTTGAGGACAAGCCCACCGAGCCCGCATCCGACCCACAGTCACGCGGCCGCTTCCCCCAAAACTTGGAGCGAGTGGCCGCAACTGGCTGTGGTGTGTCGGAAACCTCCGACAGCGCAGTCACCCTTTCCAGAATGACTCGCGGTTCTGCTGGAGCCTCTGCTCCCATCTTTAGTGACACAGTGCCCGAGTCTGACACTGCGTCCTTCGCACGGTGCGGTGTAAAAGAGATCAGGTCTTCGAAAGACCGTGATCTTGTTGAGCCTCCTCGGCTCTCGTTGCCATTGGCAAGCGGAAAACGGTTGGTGCCCTCCCCAGAATACGGGGGGCTTGACGATCCGTGGACCGTGGCGGATTCTCCAACTGCTGAGCAGCTGGTACCGCCCTGGGGTACTTCTTTACAACTCGTTTTTTTCATTTTTGTTCCTTTGAAGGGTGCGGTCCCTTACTCCCTACTTCGTCTTAATAAATATATAAACATATACATATAAACATATTAATATATACATACACATAATATATTCCCCCCCTCCCCCTTGATCCTTTATCACGACGATTCGCCACGCTCATAGTCACGTCTGATGTACAGACGCATACCAGAGGGCGACGGATGCCGTGATCCAAGATGAAGGAGGATCCCCACCCCTGATTAACTCCCCGAGAACTTCGAGGAGTGAATCACTAATCACGTACCGTCCGATGAGCCCGCTGTGTGAGCCATCGCACGGTACACGACGAAAAACCCCACCCTGATTCACTCCCCGAAAACTTCGAGGAGTGAATCACAAATCACGTACCGTCCGATGAGCCCACTCTGTGAGCCATCGCACGGTACACGACGAAAAACCCCACCCTGATTAACTCCCCGAAAACTTCGAGGAGTGAATCATCAATCACGTACCGTGCAATAAGCCCACAAGCCATCGCACGGTACATGACGAAATCCTCCCCAATGCACATCGAACCCCGCACGATAGACCCGCACGTCATCGCACGACGAACGATGTGACCCCTCCCCAGAATATTAGCCGCGACAGTAACATTTCCCAAGGGATGAGAATTTCTTCTCATTCCTCGAGGAAGGATACTGTCGCGCCCAGGGTGCACCAGCCCAGCAGCTGCTCTTTCCTCCAGACGTATCGAGAGGGACCAGCAGCTGCCAGACAAACGTGGAGGAATTCTGACGCACCCCAACCTAACCTTTTTTTTTTTTTTTTTTTTTTTGTTGCCGGGGTGGAAAATCCTCGATGGATGTCCTCCGCCCTGGGGAGAGCGGAGGGGTCTGTCAGACTCATACTGACTAAAAACCACCCCGGTGTTCCCTTCCCACACTTGCACCGGGGATCATGGGAACTAGTGCGCCTTCCACGATCCCCGGCTAGTGCCGGCCCGCCACTGCGGGCCTCCTCAGGTCTGCGGGAGGAGTGAGGTGTACTCCTCCCGCGACGTCTTATAGGGGCGCGCGCGGAACACTACGCGCCACCGCCTCGGGTCCAGTTATTCAGCGGGGCGGCGGACCTCCCCAAGTCCGCCGTCCCTCTGGACCCGTTCAGGGGGGCCGGAAGAGGGCGTTATCCGCCCTCCGCCGACGCCCGGTTCGTCTGCTGCGGGTCGGGAGAGTGGTCTCCACCTCTCTCAACCTCTCCGCAGCCTCCTTCTGTGAGATGACCGTTTCACAGAAGGAGATCACCGCATCCCACGACTCTGCGCTCCCGACCATCGCGCGAGCGACGGCCGGCAGCGACAGATCGGTTCCCACTTCTGTCACGAGGGCACGGCGTGGCTCCTCCCATGCGGCACACTCTGCCAGCGTGTGCCGCGCCGTGTCCTCCAGACAGTGGACGCAGTGATGACACCGAGCGTCCGGCTCCCTGTTTATGCGACACAGGTACTTCCCGAAGCAACCATGCCCCGAGAGTACCTGCGTCGCCCGAAACGACAAGGAGCCGTGCCTCCTCTCGAGCCATTCCTCGAGCACCGGTCGGATCGCCTCGATGGTAGCGAGGCCGGCGGTAGGGCGTAAAAGCCTGTCCCACCACTCCGCCACCAGGACCTCGCGGAGCTGAGACCGACGCAGATCGATCTCTCGCTGCATCGGCCCACCGCCCCGCGTCCGCACCTCCTCGCGCCACCGGTAAAGCGACGCGAGGACTCTCGCCTCTAGGTCCCAAGGTGGCGACCCGGCCAGTGCACAAGCCGCCTCGTAGGAGACTGTGCGATACCCCCTGATTGACCTGACGGCCATCGCCCTCTGCGGTTTCCGCAGCATCGCGATGCTGCCGGCCGTCAAGTCAGAGGCCCACACCGGGGCCCCGTACAGGGCCATGGATCGCAGGACCCCCAGGTACAGTCTCCTACAGGCGGTGCTCGGCCCCCCTAGATTGGGAAGCAGCGTTGCAAGCGCGCCCGCAGCGCCCATCAACTTGGGCGCCAGTCGCCGGAAGTGGGGGCCGAAGTTCCAATGGCTGTCGAGCACCAATCCCAGATACTTCATGGTGGACTCGACAGCGATCGGGGTCCCCCCTACCACAATTTGTGATCCCGGCGGCGGCGCCCGCCGGCGGCCGTGAAAGACCACAGCCTCCGACTTGTTGAGGGCCACCTCCAGGCCCAGGCGCCGTATGCGGCCCACAACCTGTGAGACCGCACAGGTCGCTAGCAACGCTGCCTCCCTGTACGAGCTCCCCCGGGCCGTGACCAGCGTGTCGTCTGCGTAACACACCAGGGCCACTCCCGGTTGGAGCTCGCCCCTCAGCACCCAGTCGTACCCGATGTTCCACAGGGGTGGGCCAACGACCGAACCCTGTGGAACACCGCACGACATGTCGCGCCGGCCTCCGCCGTCGCGTCCCGAGTAGGTGACACACCTTTCCGCCAAATAAGCCCCAATGATGCGGCGGAGGTACGGGGGCACTCTGTGGTAACACAGCGCCTCCCGAATACAGCTCCAGGGCAGGGTGTTGAAAGCGTTGGAGATGTCCAAGGACACCGCCAACATCACCCCGCCCTGGGACACCGCTTCCTCCGCCAGGACTCTTACCCGCAATATGGCGTCCACAGTGGAGCGCCCATGCCGGAAGCCGAACTGGCTGTCGTCCAGATCCGGCCCCTCTCTGCACAAGTGGCCGGCGAGGCGGGCAGCGATAATCCGCTCAAAAAGCTTACCCACCTCGTCCAGCAGCACTAAGGGCCGGTACGCAGACGGCGACTCCGCTGGGCGCCCCGCCTTCCTGAGCAGGACCAGGCGACCCTTTTTCCACTCCCTAGGGAATTGGCCCTGCTCAAGACATGCGGTGAAGAGTCCTCTCAGCTGGGGCTCTAGCTCCTTCAGAGCGAGGGCGAGCGCGACGCCGGGAACTCCGTCGGGCCCCGGGGCAACGGTCTTGGCCCGAAGCCGCGTTATCGCCACCCTCATCTCTGTTTGTGTCACCTCTGGGACGCTGACGTCCTCGTCATCCGTTGGCTCTGTGGCTGTGGGCAAAGCCATCAGCGGTGGAACATGTTCCTCTCTAGCAGGGAAGAGCGTTGCGACCACTTCCTGCAACAGCTCAGGCTGCAGGCTCTCGGTTAGTGGGGGCGCCCAGGCACGAAGTTTCCCTCGGACCGCACGGTAAGGGCGCCCCCACGGATTCACGTCGAGAGCCGACAGCATCTCCTCCCTGGCTCGAGTCTTAGCCTCGCCGACGGCCAGCCACAGAGCCTCCTTGGCCGCGCGGTACACCTCATACCGCGCGGCCTCTTCCTCCGGAACCCGGCGACGTCTCCTCCGGTAGTGGGTGTACTGGCGTCTCACCTCCACACACGTCACGCGCAGCTGCGCGATGACGGCGGACCACCAGTACAGCTGGCGCCTTGTGGTTTGGGTGACACGGGGCATTGACGCATCGCAGATTTGCGTCATAGCCCCGCGGAACCACTGCGCCTCCGCTTCGACGTCGACGGGTTCGTTCGTCGTTGACTCCCGGACCCAGGCCTGGAGGATTGCGGCCTCCTCGAGAAGTTCCCTGTCGATACGCTTGTATGACCAGCGAGGACCGTCCATCCGCGGGGTCGGCGGGCGACCGCCCCCCGCAGTCTGGGTGGAGACGTCGAATCGAATATATCGATGGTCCGACAGCGTCTCCACCTCCACGGCAACTCGCCAGTCGCGTACACGGCCCGCAACAGCGGGGCTTGCAAACGACACGTCCACTATGGACCCGCCCCGCTGCCGCACGCACGTGTACACCGAGCCCCGATTTAGGACGGTCAAGCCGGTCTCAACCGCCCACTCCTCCAACACCTCACCCCTAGGATCGGTGATCGGGGATCCCCAAGCCGCGGACTTGGCATTGAGATCCCCGAGCAACAGCACCGGGCGAGGGTGGAACCGGCTCACGACGGCACCTAGCTCGACAAGGAACTCCTCGAAGTCAGCGAGACTCTTGTTGGGGGAGAAATACGCCCCAATTGTGACTATGCCGTCCACGAGGGCAGCCACCCAACCGTGTCCTCGGGACGGACTGCCAAGAGTCCCGCCAATGATGGCCACCAAACCGTCCAGGTCCCCTGCCCAGTTATCGCGGGGGGGGACAAAATACGGCTCGGCGACCACAGCCACGTTGATCAACCACTCCGCCATGCTCTGGATCAACAGATCCTGAGCTCTGGCGGCGTGGTTGATATTCGCCTGGAGGAAACGGAATTGTGCCATTAATGACACTCCATTTCCTCGGCTCCTCCTTCCCTGGGTCGGGAGTCGGGCTGTGGGAGAGGCGCAGATTCTCCGACAGCTCGAGTCCTCCTATTTCTGGACTTGGGTGCCTTGCAGGCCTTCCCGCCAAGTCTGTGCTCCGAGCGTTTCCCTGCAGCTGCGCAAAGGCTGCAGTATGGCGCTCCGGAGCACTGGGCCGCCTTATGGCCGGGTCGACTGCAGCGGAAACATACCTCGCTGCGGTCGATTTGTGCAGTGCATTGTGCCCGGACATGCCCCTTTTCCAGGCACCGGAAGCACTGCACAGCCCGCCTTGGCAGAAGTTTGACCCTGGCAGACACCCAGCCCACCAGCAGTCGCCCGCCATCCGCTACCTTGTTCGCAGCCGCGACCGGGCACCGCACCCAAACAGTGCCCAGCCCATCCGCGCTGCTGCGAATTTCACCCGCCGCCACATTGTCTGGCGGGCAACCACCGTTTTGGGCAATGGCCGCCACTACTTCCTCCGGGGTCACCGAGTCGTCCAGCCCCTCGACCCGCAATTCAGCCGTGGTCATGGGCCTGGACACTCGGGCATCCTCTGGTTTGAGGACTTCCCGGAGTTTGGTGGCCAACTTGTCCGCCCTCTCCTGCCTTGCCGCACCCGACACCTGAAGCATCTTGGCACCCGTGGCTGCCGTCCTGAAGACGAAACCAGCCGGGGTGCCAAACTCGCTGAACTGAAGCTTCTGCTTCATTTCCGCCAGGACCGACTTGTAGGTCACTCCCCTGCTTACGGCTTCGGGCTGCAGTGTTATAACCACAGCCGCTGAGCGTGGGGTAGTGACCTTGGGTGGCCTCGTGCCCTCTGGTCGAGTCGGTACCTGGGGAGGCGTCGGCTGCGGCGTCCGCTTCTTGCGGCCCCTCTTCACCACCGTCGTCCAGGCCTCCTGGTTGGGAGGTGCGGACGCCGGGATCGTGGCCTCTTGGGAGGTAGGCGGCGCGGTCACACCCGCTGCCTTCCTCCTCTTTCTCTTTTTGCGGCGGCCTTCTCCAGCCACCGTCACCTGTGTGGGAGAAGCGGTCACCGGGGGCTGGGACGTCGGGACGAGGGGCGCGGACGCAACCTGTACCGGCGTCCCGGGCTCCACTGCGGGCTCTTTGACCCCCCCTGCAGGCCTCCGCGTGAGCTGCGCGGGCTTCGGCCTCGCGGGCTCTTCCATCCTCCGCCTGTCTGCCGCAAGCGGGGGGCGGAGGCGCTCAGCTGGGGGCAGTCGAGACTCGATTGCCTCCAGGCGGGCACTCACCATGCCCCCACACTGCAGCATGCAGATTCTGGCCACCCTCTCTACGTCGTAGTCCGACAGACTCAGAGTAGGTGGCGCTGCAGGTACAGGGGCCGACGAGGGAGCCGCTTGCTGTTGCCCGACATTTTGTAGAGCGGCAAACTGCCGCTTGAGGTCCTCCAGTTCGGATCGGAGACGGCTGTTCTCCGTCCACAACCTCGCCGTCTCTTCGGAGGTCGTGTGGTCATGGAGAACCAGAACCGCCTCCCTGATCCCCTCTGCCGCCTCTTTGAGGGCGCGTGTGAACGAGCCCTTCAGGTTGCCGGACTTGGTGGCAACCTTTAGGACGATGTCCACGCCGTCCATCACTTGGCGGCTGAGAGCCTCTGCTGTCAGACTCTCCCCATTGGCCGCCTGGGCAGACCGCCACTCTCGGGCCTTACGGGCCATTTCGGCCACCTCATCGGCCGCGACCGCTCTACTTTGAGCGCGCTTCGCGGCATTGGCCTCCGCCTTTGTGCCCACAAGAGCGACGGTGACCCCTCCCTGGTCGTCGGTCGAGACCGCAGGTGATACGCGATCTGACCCGCTTGGCACCGGCGTGTCGGGGCGCTTCAGGAAGCGGCCCCGGGCGTCTCGCGATGCTGCCGGACTGCCTGTCCCGCGACCTTTGCCTCTCCTGGCCGTTGCAATCTTGGCGGCCGGCTGGTCCTCCTCGCTAGAGGAAAGACCCACCGAAACCGCGTCCGACTGACCGCGCGAACGCTTCCCCCAAAACTTGGAGGCATTGGACACTGCCGTCTGCGGTGTGTCGTCTGACTCCGACATGCACACCCCCTCCAGAACCACGCGTGGCTCCGGTGAGGGCGCGCATGTCGGAGTGTCTGGAGCCTCTGCTCCCGTCCTTGCACCCGATTTTGGATCGGGTGGTTTAAAAGAGATCAGGTCTTCAAAGGACCTTGACCTCGATGAGCCTCCTCGGCTCTTGTTGCCATTGGCAATTGGAAGCGAAATGTTGCCCCCCCCAGAATACGGTGGGGCAGACGACCCCGAAGGGATCGTGGCGGATTCTCCAGCTGCTGAGCAGCTGGTACCGCCCTGGGGTATGATATTGCATCTCGACTTATCCATGGTTTTTTTCCTTTAAAGGGTGTGGTCCCTGACTCCCCACTTCATCAATAAAAATATATAAACATATACAAATAAACATATAAATATATACATACATACATAAATTCCCCCCTCCCCCTTGATCCCCCACCACGACCACTCGCCACGCTCACAGTCACGTCTGACAGGCAGACGCGTACCAGAGGGCGACGAATGCCGCGATGAAAGATGAAGGTGGATCCCCAACCCTGATTCACTCCCCGATAACTTTGAAGAGTGAATCACTAATCACGTACCGTCCGATGACCCGCTTGATCCATCGCACGGTACACGAAGTTTTCCCCTCCCTGATTCCCTCCCCGAAAACTTCGAGGAGTGAATCACTTATCACGTACCGTCCGATGACCCGCTTGAGTCATCGCACGGCACACGACGTTTCCCCCGCCCTGATTCACTCCCCGAAAACTTCGAGGAGTGAATCACTTATCACGTACCGTCCGATGACCCGCTTGAGCCATCGCACGGCACACGACGTTTCCCCCGCCCTGATTCACTCCCCGAAAACTTCGAGGAGTGAATCTGTTGTAGATAAGTAACCTCTGTTGTGCAGACTTGTTCTTGTCGTTATATTTCTTTTTAATATATTGCCTAGTTACTTGAAATAAACACTCTTGTCATTGAACATCTTTTTTCTAATTCTTACTTTACAAATAATTTTATTTAATACTCTTCCAACTCTTTAAACCAAATATTCCAACAGAATCACTTATCACGTACCGTCCGATGACCCGCTTGAGCCATCGCACGGTAAACGACGTTTCCCCCGCCCTGATTCACTCTCCGAAAACTTCGAAGAGTGAATCACTAATCACGTACCGTCCGATGACCCCGTTCGAGCCATCGCACGGTACACGATGAAAACCCCCTATGCACATCGAACCTCGCACGACAGACCCGTGGATCATCGCACGACGAACGATGTGACCCCTCCCCCAGAATATTAGCCACGACAGTACCATTTCCCGATTACTCGAGGAATAATACTGTCGCGCCCAGGGTGCACCGGCCCAGCAGCTGCTCTTTCCTCCAGACGCATCGAGAGGAACCAGCAGCTGCCAAACTAACGTGGAGGAATTCTGACGCACCCCACCCCAACCTAACCTAACCTAACCTTTTTTTTTTTTTTTTTTTTTTTTGCCGGGGTGGAAAATCCTCAATGGATGTCCTCCGCCCTGGGGAGAGCGGAGGGGTCTGTCAGACTCGTACTGACTAAAAACCACCCCGGTGTTCCCTTCCCACACTTGCACCGGGGATCATGGGAACTAGTGCGCCTTCCACGATCCCCGGCTAGTGCCGGCCCGCCACTGCGGGCCTCCTCAGGTCTGCGGGAGGAGTGAGGTGTACTCCTCCCGCGACGTCCTATAGGGGCGCGCGCGGAACACTACGCGCCACCGCCTCGGGTCCAGTTATTCGGCGGGGCGGCGGACCTCCCCAAGTCCACCGTCCCTCTGGACCCGTCTAGGGGGGCTGGAAGAGGGCGTTGTCCGCCCTCCGCCGACGCCCGGTTCGTCTGCTGCGGGTCGGGAGAGTGGTCTCGACCTCCCTCAACCTCTCCGCAGCCTCCTTCTGTGAGATGACCGTTTCACAGAAGGAGATCACCGCATCCCACGACTCTGCGCTCCCGACCATCGCGCGAGCGACGGCCGGCAGCGACAGATCGGCTCCCACTTCTGTCACGAGGGCACGGCGCGGCTCCTCCCATGCGGCACACTCTGCCAGCGTGTGCCGAGCCGTGTCCTCCAGACAGTGGACGCAGTGATGACACCGAGCGTCCGGCTCCCTGTTTATGCGACACAGGTACTTCCCGAAGCAACCATGCCCCGAGAGCACCTGCGTCGCCCGAAACGACAAGGAGCCGTGCCTCCTCTCGAGCCATTCCTCGAGCACCGGTCGGATCGCCTCGATGGTGGCGAGGCCGGCGGTAGGGCGTAGAAGCCTGTCCCGCCACTCCGCCACCAGGACCTCGCGGAGCTGAGACCGACGCAGATCGATCTCTCGCTGCATCGGTCCACCGCCCCGCGCCCGCACCTCCTCGCGCCACCGGTAAAGGGACGCGAGGACTCTCGCCTCTAGGTCCCAAGGTGGCGACCCGGCCAGTGCACAAGCCGCCTCGTAGGAGACTGTGCGATACCCCCTGATTGACCTGACGGCCATCGCCCTCTGCGGTTTCCGCAGCATCGCGATGCTGCCGGCCGTCAAGTCAGAGGCCCACACCGGGGCCCCGTACAGGGCCATGGATCGCAGAACCTAACCTAACCTAACCTAACCTTTTTTTTTTTTTTTTTTTTTTTTTTTTTATCGCTGGGAAAAAATGCATTACGCATACCCTCCCATCGGGGGATGAGAGGGGTATGTGGGACTCCCCGGGTCTGACCCGGTATACCCACTAAAACGACCCAGCGACATTCCCGCTTCGTCCGAGTGGCGGGGGACTGGGAAACCGGCATAGCCTTTGCGTCCAGTCCTCCGCCGACGATTGCCCTTCATGGCGAGCCCCTCACAGGGGCCCGGGAATGTTCGACGAAGGTGGTGACGGGTGCAATGCGGGCGAAGGCACCCCCGTGCCTGTCGCCCGCCCGTCGCCACCATGACGAGGGAGAGGACGGCGCCCTCTCCGACCCCTTCTTCGTCTGCGGAGCGGCGCAGCGAGAGGGTCGTCCTCCCGCGCGCGCTCCGCCTCCTCCTTTTGCGAGATTACGTCCTCGCAAAAGGAGGCGACCGCTGCCCAGGCCTCCTCGCTCCCCAGCATGGCGTTGACGACGCCGGGAAGCGAGAGGTCCGGTCCGGTTTCCGCGGTCAGACCGCGGCGCAACTCGGACCAAGCTGGGCACACCTCCAGGGTGTGCTGCGCCGTGTCCTCCGGCGCGCCGCAGTCGTGGCACGCCGGGGTTTCCTCCCTCCCGATCCGGTGCAGGTGCGATCCGAAACAGCCATGCCCGGATAACACCTGCACCAGACGGAACGAGAGAAAACCGTGGGACCGCTCGAGCCAGCTCCGTAGAACCGGACCGAGCGCGTCCAACGTCCGGCGGCCAAAGGTGGCGGCGGCGAGGTCCTCCGTCCAATGGAGGATGATAGCGTCCTTCGCCTCCCGCCGCACGGCCTCCCGCTCTTCGGCGACGGGGCGCTCCCCGAGAGCCTTTCGGCGCGCCGTCCACTCGTACACTCTGGCGAGCACCCAAGCCTCCAACTCCCAAGGAGGGGTGCCGGCCAGAGCGCATGCCGCCGAGAAGCCTACCGAGCGGTAGGCCCTCGCCACCCGCTGTGCAATGGCCCTTTGGGGCCTGCGGATGGCGGTCGCATTCTCCCTCCTGTGGAGGGAGTCCGCCCAGATGGGGGCCCCGTAAAGGGCCATGCTCCTCAGTATGCCTGCGTACAGGCGCCGGCATTTCGCCTTGGGCCCCCCCAGGTTCGGGAGGAGCCACGAGAGGGCGTCCGCGGCCTTCAACAGGCGCGTCGACAGCCCGCTGAAGTGCGGGCCGAAGCGCCACCTGTCGTCCAGCACCAGCCCCAGATACTTCATCTGGGGCTGGACCCCTATCCTGACGCCCTCCACAATTATGTGGGCGTCGGGAGGGCAGCGCTGCCGAGGCCCGCGAAAGAACACGGCCTCGGTCTTGTGCAGCGCCACCTTCAATCCCAGGCGGCGGATCCTCTCTGCAACCAAGGATCCGCCAGCCGAGGCCAGACAGGCCGCGTCGGCAAAGTTCCTCCCCCGGGCAGTGAGGAGAGTGTCATCCGCGTAGCAGATGACACTCGTGCCCTGGAGGAGGGCTCCGCGCAGGAGCCAGTTGAACCCGATGTTCCACAAGGGGGGGCCAAGCACCGACCCCTGCGGAACACCGGACTCTGCGCCGTACCGCCTCACGGTGGCCGTTTTGTCCACGAGGAGGACTTCTCGGTCCTCCAGGTAGCTGGCCAGGAGGTCCCGCAGGTATTGGGGCACTCCGTGATACCGGAGCGCCTCCAATATCGTCGAGTGGGGGACGGAGTTGAAGGCGTTGGCAATGTCGAACGACACCGCCAGCACTCCGTCCCCCGCCTCCACCGCCTCCTTCACCTGGCCCTTGAGCAGGGCCAGTGCGTCGATCGTCGAACGTCCTCGACGGAAGCCGAATTGGGCGTCCGACAGATCCGGCCCTACCCCCCGCAAATGGCTATCAAGCCGGGAGGCGACAATCCCCTCGAACAATTTACCGACCTCATCGAGCAGGACGACGGGCCGGTATGCCGAGGGAGTCCACCGGGCGGCCCTCCTTTCGGAGGAGGCATAGCTGCCCCTCCTTCCACAGTTTCGGGAACCTCCCAGACGTAAAGCACGCGCTGAAGAGGTCCCGAAACCTGTCCTCCATACCGGAGGCGGCGATCGCCAGCACCCGTGCGGGGACACCGTCTGGTCCGGGGGCCGTCTTCTTCGCGCGGAGGCTGAGAACCCCCGCGTATAACTCCGCCACCGTCACCGGGGGGACGCCCTCCTCCTCCGGCGAAGCCGCCCCTTGCGGGGGATCCATCGTTGGTGGGGTGAAGTCGGTCCTGCGCGGAAACAGGGACCGGACCACCCCATCCAGCAACGCTGGCTCGAGGGTCTCCGACAGTGGGGGACCATAGGGGCGTAGCTGGTTCCGCGCCGCCTTATATGGTCTCCCATAGGGATCTCTGTCGAGACCCTCCAGCATCTCGGCTCTCGCCGAGTCTTGTGCAGCGCCCATTGCAGACTTGAGGGCCGTTGTCGCCTCTCGGTAAGAGGCGTAAAGACGGTCCTCTTCTGCCCGGTCTCGGTTTTGGGCGCTGCGCCTTCGGCTCCGCGTGTAGGCCCTTCTGGCCGCCACGCAGGTGGCCCGGAGTCCCTCCAGCTCCTCCGTCCACCAATAGACGGCGCGACGGGGAGGCGGACGGCGAGACCGAGGCATGCTGGAGTTGCACACCTCGGTCAGGGACCCCCTGAGCTGGACCGCTGCTGCGTCCACGTCCAGGACCTCGACAGGGGGCGACAGCCAGTCCTGGAGGAAGGCCGCCTCCTTGGCTGCCTCCCGGTCCAGGCGGGTGAGTGCCCACCGCGGGAAGGGTGATTGCCCAGCGCGGGCCATCCCCCTCCCGCCCTGCTGGGTGGAGATGTCGAACCGCACATATCGGTGGTCCGACAACGTCTCCACCATCTCCACCCGCCAGTTGACGACGCGGGCGGCCAGCGCGGGGGTGGCAAACGAGACGTCCACCACCGACCCACCCTGTTGCCGCACACACGTGTGGACCGCCCCCCTGTTGAGGAGGGACACACCGCATGAGGCCGCCCAAAACTCGACGGCTAGTCCCCGGACGTTGCAACCGGTGGCCGGATTGCCCCAGGCCGCCGACTTGGCGTTCAGGTCGCCCAACAACAGAACTTGGCGTGGCGCCGCCCTCCCTTTGACTGCGGTGAGGATCTCGAGGAAATCCTCAAAGTCCGAGAGAGGGCGGTTTGGGGAGAAATAGACCCCCACCAGGGCCATGTCTCCCCAGGCGGCGGCCACGTATCCCGGTCCCCTCTCTAAGAGCGAGAGGGGAGGGGAGTCCGTGGAAGACCGCGCCACCAACGCCACCAAGCCGTCCCGGTCGCCCAGCCAACGGCCAGGGACCGAGTAAGGTTCGGCGACCACCGCCAAGTCCACCAACCACTCAGCCATGGTCTGCATCAGCAGATCCTGGGCTGCCCTGCAGTGGTTGGTGTTCGCCTGGAGGATGCGATGTTCGACCCTATCCATCAGTCGGACATCACACCCCCCTCCGCAGCCGCCGCAGGAACGACGGAGTCAGCGGCAGCAGCAGCAGGCCTGGTCGGCGCCAGCGCTTTGCCACGCTTAGGGGGAGGATTGCAGTTCCTCCCCTTCATGACGTGGCCTGACAGGCGGCCACTGGCGGCACACACCGCGCAGTGCGGCGTGGCGGCCTCGCAAGAGACGGCTTTGTGGCCGTTCTTGCCGCAGCGGTAGCAAGTGTCCGTCCTGTCTACTGTGGACGGACACATGGGCCGGGTGTGCCCGATGCCGAAGCACCGGAAACACCGCAGAGGCTGGTCCTCAAGTGCCCGGACTGCACCCGAGCTGAAGTCAACTGTGAGCCGTCCCTTGGCAAGGACGGCTTTGGCAGCGGCGATTGGGCACTCGAGGCGAATGGTGCCCATGCCGCCGCGGCCGGGCCTTATGTCCCGGCCTTGCACCGCCGCGGCGCCACAGCCCCCTACCACTGCGACCGCAGCCACCACCTCCTCCTTGGTGACGGAGTCGTCGAGCTCCGTCACCTCAAAGGCCGCCGTCTTGACCGGTCGGGCCACCTTGGCCGAGTCTGCGATGACCTCTTGCAGCTTTGCTGCGAAGAGGTCCGCATGGGCACTCCCCTCGGCCCCCGGGAACTCGAAAATTCGAGCCCCCGCTTGTGTCCGCCGGCAAGACACGCTGCCGATCCCCAGTTGGGTGGGATCGGCATTGGCACGCGCCCGCACCAAGACGGACGCGTACGTTTCCCCACGCTCCGCCGCCTCCGCGGTGAGTGTCACCACGACGGCAGCGGTTTTTGGGGGGACTAGCCTCCCCTTTCCTTTTCCCTTCCCCTTCCCTGCTCCCTTGCCGGTCATCTGCGACCGACTGGGAGCGCTGGTGGCGGGGATGGCAGGTACGGCCTTCGCCGACTTCTTGCCCCTGCCCTTTCCCTTGCGGACCACATCCGTCCACTCGTTGGACGGGGTGGTGGCAGGGAGTAGGGTGTCTTCCGCCTGGGAGGAGGACGGCCCCGGCTCACTCGGCTGCCTCTTATCCGCCGCAAGCGGCGGTCGGAGGCGCTTCTCCGGCAAGAGCCGGTCCTCGATGCCCGCTAAGCAGGCCCTTGTGAAGGCCCTCTCCTCCATCACGACCTTGCGGATGATATCCTCAAGGTTGGAGGATGGGCCTTCTGCCGCAGGGCTTGTCCGGGCCTCTTGTGGCCGGGCCGTGGCTTCGGCCAGCTTCTGATGAAGCTGGCTGACCTCCGACTGCAGGCGATCGACCTTCGCCTGCAGTTGCCGCGTCTCGTCGGTGGTCTTGCGACGCACCAGCTCCGCGACGACACCGCGCAAGCTCGCGGCCCGGCTCTTGAGGGCCTTCTGGAAGGTCCCCTTAAGATTGGAGGACTTAGAGGCGACCTCCATGATCTCCTCCTCGTCCTCCTCCGCCATTTTTTCGAGCTCCTCAAGGGAGTGGTCCGCGTATGTAACGCGGGACGCACCGTACCCGGACTTGGCCCGGGTGACGTGCGCCCGCTTCTCTTTGGCGGCGACCTTCTCCTCCAGCTCTTGCTGGAGCTGCGCTCGCCGGGCCAGGTCCAACTTGCGTTGGGCGTCCGCGAGCCCAACATTGTGGGTATCCGCGGCCACGGTCGTCGGCTTTTTTGCCTTGGACCCCGAGGCCTGGGAACCCTCGGACCCACCGCTCAGGTGGACCCGCTTCCGCGACCGAGCGTCGTTTGTGTCCGACACACTAAACAGTGAGTCGTTGTCGGACGACTCGTCCGCCAAGAAGCCTGCCGCAGAAGGCGCGCGGCTAGCTTCAGACGCCGGAGCGTCGGGGTGGCCCTGAGAAGGGCCTTTTGGTTGGCCCTGAGAAGAGCCATTTGGTTGGCCCTGAGAAGGGCCTTTGGGTTGGCCCTGAGAAGGGCCTTTGGGTTGGCCCTGAGAAGGGCCTTTGGGTTGGCCCTGAGAAGGGCCTTTAGGTTGGCCCTGAGAAGGGCCTTGGAGTTGGCCCTGAGAAGGGCCTTTTGGTTGGCCCTGAGAAGGGCCCTGAGGTTGGCCCTGAGAAGGGCCTTTAAGCTGGCCCTGAGAAGGGCCTTTGGTCTTTAAAAATCGCCCGGAGGCGCTACGCGTTAGTTTAGACATAGTCTCCGACAGTTCGTTTACACAAGGCAAGATAAAATCGCAACGAGATCACAGTGCACTTTGGCCAACCCAGTCTGCCACTCCGTTACGGTGGTCAGAACTGGGTCGTTTCCAGGGGACGCGACGTGGACGCAAGCACTGTGGGGTGGTCCCCCAACCTAACCTAACCTAACCTAACCTAACCATACCAGAAAAGCTAATTGGAGCCAATTTCATGAGAAATTGGCCCAATTAAAATCTCAAGCAAAAATAAATCCAATAGAATACAGCCAAATTAGTAATAAAGTAGATTTAGAAATTAGTGTCAATAAGTATATAGATAGCATAACAAAGACCTGTGACGAAACATTGCAAAAATATAAATTGAACGAACAACTTACCATACCATGGTGGTCCACCGAGCTTGCTGAGTTAATGTCGGAGGTTAACACCCGAAGACGCCGCATTCGGTGCGCTGCAAAATCTTTAACACAAAATCTAGTAAAATCTAATTTAGTAAAATCTTTAACACAAGTAACAAAGTCCAAATAGAACCCAAGTAGACCTTTTAAAGTTTGTAGATAGGAAAAATATTAGATTAAAACAAAAATGTAGAGCAAACTTCACAAAAAATTCGTAAATAAATTCAAAGTTTCAAAATTAATACAATTTCTAAGCAAGGTCTCTGACTATGTCTGGGGGACACGAGCAGAGCAGGAGTGGTTTTTAGCCGGTTCGAGTCCGGCACTACCTCGACTGCCTCACAGGAGATATTCCTGTGAGATAGTCGAGGTGTCTGCGGGGATTTTCCACTCCCGCCCAAAACAAAAAAAAAAAAAAAAAAAAAAACCTAACCTAACCAAAAGTGCGAGAGGAATAATTGATAGAACTGGAATGAAAGTGAAGTAAAAGTAAAAATAGGCTCTGATAATGTGTCAGAGGAAGTAGTATTTAAAAAAAAAAAAAAAAAAAAAAAAAAAAAAAAAAAAAAAAAAAAACCTAACCTAACCTAACCTAACCTTTTTTTTTTTTTTTTTTTTATCGCTGGGAAAAAAATGCATTACGCATACCCTCCCATCGGGGGATGAGAGGGGTATGTGGGACTCCCCGGGTCTAGTAAGACCCGGTATACCAACTAAAACGACCCAGCGACATTCCCGCTTCGTCCGAGTGGCGGGGGACTGGGAAACCGGCGTAGCCTTTACGTCCAGTCCTCCGCCGACGATTGCCCTTCATGGCGGGTCCCTCACAGGGGCCCGGGAATGACTGACGGAGGTGGTGACGGGTGCAATGCGGGCGAAGGCACCCCCGTGCCTGTCGCCCGCCCGTCGCCACCAGGAGGAGGAAGAGGACGGCGCCCTCTCCGACCCCTTCTTCGTCTGCGGAGCGGCGCAGCGAGAGGGTCGTCCTCCCGCTCGCGCTCCGCCTCCTCCTTTTGCGAGATTACGTCCTCGCAAAAGGAGGCGACCGCTGCCCTGGCCTCCTCGCTCCCCAGCATGGCGTTGACGACGCCGGGAAGCGAGAGGTCTGGTCCAATTACCGCGGTCAGGCTGCGGCGCGGCTCGGACCAAGCCGGGCACACCTCGAGGGTGTGCTGCGCCGTGTCCTCCGGCGCGCCGCAGTCGTGGCACGCCGGGGTTTCCTCCCTCCCGATCCGGTGAAGGTGCGTTCCGAAACAGCCATGGCCGGACAACACCTGCACCAGACGGAACGAGAGGAAACCGTGGGACCGCTCGAGCCAGCTCCGTAGAACCGGACCGAGCGCGTCCAACGTCCGGCGGCCAAAGGCGGCGGCGGCGAGGTCCTCCGTCCAGTGGAGGACGATGGCATCCTTTGCCTCCCGCCGCACGGCCTCCCGCTCTTCGGCGACGGGGCGCTCCCCGAGCGCCTTCCGGCGCGCCGTCCACTCGTACACTCTGGCGAGCACCCATGCCTCCAACTCCCAAGGAGGGGTGCCGGCCAGAGCGCACGCCGCGGAAAACCTTTTTTTTTTTTTTTTTTTTTATAAGCGGTGATAAATGCCTGACGCATACCGCACCGTCCGGGGAGACGGTTTGGTTATGTGGGACTTGCACCCACTAAAAAACACCGCCGTGAGCCTACTGTCGCCTTTGCGGATGGGCCGTGAGAACTGCTACGCATGACGTTCGCGACCCAACCAGCGCAGCCCGTCTCCGGGCACCAACTCCTTCGGCGATGTCCGGGCTCACCTGAGACATCGCCTCCACTCGTGAGGGCCGTGCAACGCGACGACGATAGACTCCCCGATCTATCGCCCGCTGGCACCTCCTAGGGCGGTATCAGGTCGCCATGGCGCCTTCTCCGCCGCCCTGTCCTCCTGCGACGAATCGCGTCAGCGAGGGAGTCTTCCTCCCTGACGCGCTCCGCCGCTTCCTTCTGCGAGATGACATCCTCGCAGAAGGACGCCACCGCCTCCCATGACCCCCTGCTGTCGATCATGGCCTTGGCCACGGCTGGCAAGGAGAGGTCCGCCCCGATTGCTGCTGCGAGAGCACGGCGCTGCACCTCCCAAGCAGGACAATGCTCGAGGGTGTGAAGCGCCGTATCCTCGCTGCAGCCGCACTGGTGACACACGGGACCTAACCTAACCTAACCTTTTTTTTTTTTTTTTTTTTTGTTTTTTTTTTTGTTGCCGGGGTGGAAAATCCTCGATGGATGTCCTCCGCCCTGGGGAGAGCGGAGGGGTCTGTCAGACTCGTACTGACTAAAAACCACCCCGGTGTTCCCTTCCCACACTTGCACCGGGGATCATGGGAACTAGTGCGCCTTCCACGATCCCCGGCTAGTGCCGGCCCGCCACTGCGGGCCTCCTCAAGTCTGCGGGGGGAGTGAGGTGTACTCCTCCCGCGACGTCCTATAGGGGCGCGCGCGGAACACTACGCGCCACCGCCTCGGGTCCAGTTATTCGGCGGGGCGGTGGACCTCCCCAAGTCCACCGTCCCTCTGGACCCGTCTAGGGGGGCTGGAAGAGGGCGTTGTCCGCCCTTCGCCGACGCCCGGTTCGTCTGCTGCGGGTCGGGAGAGTGGTCTCGACCTCCCTCAACCTCTCCGCAGCCTCCTTCCGTGAGATGACCGTTTCACAGAAGGAGATCACCGCATCCCACGACTCTGCGCTCCCGACCATCGCGCGAGCGACGGCCGGCAGCGACAGATCGGCTCCCACTTCTGTCACGAGGGCACGGCGCGGCTCCTCCCATGCGGCACACTCTGCCAGCGTGTGCCGAGCCGTGTCCTCCAGACAGTGGACGCAGTGATGACACCGAGCGTCCGGCTCCCTGTTTATGCGACACAGGTACTTCCCGAAGCAACCATGTCCCGAGAGCACCTGCGTCGCCCGAAACGACAAGGAGCCGTGCCTCCTCTCGAGCCATTCCTCGAGCACCGGTCGGATCGCCTCGATGGTGGCGAGGCCGGCGGTAGGGCGTAGAAGCCTGTCCCGCCACTCCGCCACCAGGACCTCGCGGAGCTGAGACCGACGCAGATCGATCTCTCGCTGCATCGGTCCACCGCCCCGCGCCCGCACCTCCTCGCGCCACCGGTAAAGGGACGCGAGGACTCTCGCCTCTAGGTCCCAAGGTGGCGACCCGGCCAGTGCACAAGCCGCCTCGTAGGAGACTGTGCGATACCCCCTGATTGACCTGACGGCCATCGCCCTCTGCGGTTTCCGCAGCATCGCGATGCTGCCGGCCGTCAAGTCAGAGGCCCACACCGGGGCCCCGTACAGGGCCATGGATCGCAAGACCCCTAGGTACAGTCTCCTACAGGCGGTGCTCGGCCCCCCTAGATTGGGAAGCAGCGTTGCAAGCGCGCCCGCAGCGCCCATCAACTTGGGCGCCAGTCGCCGGAAGTGGGGGCCGAAGTTCCAATGGCTGTCGAGCACCAATCCGAGATACTTCATGGTGGACTCGACAGCGATCGGGGTCCCCCCTACCACTATTTGTGATCCCGGCGGCGGCGCCCGCCGGGGGCCGTGAAAGACCACAGCCTCCGACTTGTTGAGGGCCACCTCCAGGCCCAGGCGCCGTATGCGGCCCACAACCTGTGAGACCGCACAGGTCGCTAGCAACGCTGCCTCCCTGTACGAGCTCCCCCGGGCCGTGACCAGCGTGTCGTCTGCGTAACACACCAGGGCCACTCCCGGTTGGAGCTCGCCTCTCAGCACCCAGTCGTACCCGATGTTCCACAGGGGTGGGCCAACGACCGAACCCTGTGGAACACCGCACGACATGTCGCGCCGGCCTCCGCCGTCACGTCCCGAGTAGGTGACACACCTTTCCGCCAAATAAGCCCCAACGATGCGGCGGAGGTACGGGGGCACCCTGTGGTAACACAGCGCCTCCCGAATACAGCTCCAGGGCAGGGTGTTGAAAGCGTTGGAGATGTCCAAGGACACCGCCAACATCACCCCGCCCCGGGACACCGCTTCCTCCGCCAGGACTCTTACCCGCAATATGGCGTCCACAGTGGAGCGCCCATGCCGGAAGCCGAACTGGCTGTCGTCCAGATCCGGCCCCTCTCTGTACAAGTGGCCGGCGAGGCGGGCAGCGATAATCCGCTCAAAAAGCTTACCCACCTCGTCCAGCAGCACTAAGGGCCGGTACGCAGACGGCGAATCCGCTGGGCGCCCCGCCTTCCTGAGCAGGACCAGACGACCCGTTTTCCACTCACTGGGGAATTGGCCCTGCTCAAGACATGCGGTGAAGAGTCCTCTCAGCTGGGGCTCTAGCTCTTTCAGAGCGAGGGCGAGCGCGACGCCGGGAACTCCGTCGGGCCCCGGGGCAACGGTCTTGGCCCGAAGCCGCGTTATTGCCACCCTCATCTCTGCCTGTGTCACCTCTGGGACGCTGACGTCCTCCTCATCCGTTGGCTCCGTGGCTGTGGGCAAAGCCATCGGCGGTGGAACATGCTCCTCTCTAGCAGGGAAGAGCGTTGCGACCACTTCCTGCAACAGCTCAGGCTGCAGGCTCTCGGTGAGTGGGGGCGCCCAGGCACGAAGTTTCCCTCGGACCGCACGGTAAGGACGCCCCCACGGATTCACGTCGAGAGCCGACAGCATCTCCTCCCTGGCTCGAGTCTTAGCCTCGCCGACGGCCAGCCACAGAGCCTCCTTGGCCGCGCGGTACACCTCATACCGCGCGGCCTCTTCCTCCGGAACCCGGCGACGTCTCCTCCGGTAGTGGGTGTACTGGCGTCTCACCTCCACACACGTCACGCGCAGCTGCGCGATGACGGCGGACCACCAGTACAGCTGGCGCCTTGTGGTTTGGGTGACACGGGGCATTGACGCATCGCAGATTTGCGTCATAGCCCCGCGGAACCACTGCGCCTCCGCTTCGACGTCGACGGGTTCGTTCGTCGTTGACTCCCGGACCCAGGCCTGGAAGATTGCGGCCTCCTCGAGAAGTTCCCTGTCGATACGCTTGTATGACCAGCGAGGACCGTCCATCCGCGGGGTCGGCGGGCGACCGCTCCCCGCAGTCTGGGTGGAGACGTCGAATCGAATATATCGATGGTCCGACAGCGTCTCCACCTCCACGGCAACTCGCCAGTCGCGTACACGGCCCGCAAGAGCGGGGCTTGCAAACGACACGTCCACTATGGACCCGCCCCGCTGCCGCACGCACGTGTACACCGAGCCCCGATTTAGGACGGTCAAGCCGGTCTCAACCGCCCACTCCTCCAACACCTCACCCCTAGGATCGGTGATCGGGGATCCCCAAGCCGCGGACTTGGCATTGAGATCCCCGAGCAACAGCACCGGGCGAGGGTGGGACCGGCTCACGACGGCACCTAGCTCGACAAGGAACTCCTCGAAGTCAGCGAGACTCTTGTTGGGGGAGAAATACGCCCCAATTGTGACTATGCCGTCCACGAGGGCAGCCACCCAACCGTGTCCTCGGGACGGACTGCCAAGAGTCCCGCCAATGATGGCCACCAAACCGTCTAGGTCCCCTGCCCAGTTATCGCGGGGGGGGACAAAATACGGCTCGGCGACCACAGCCACATTGATCAACCACTCCGCCATGCTCTGGAGCAACAGATCCTGAGCTCTGGCGGCGTGGTTGATATTCGCCTGGAGGAAACGGAATTGTGCCATTAATGACACTCCATTTCCTCGGCTCCTCCTTCCCTGGGTCGGGAGTCGGGCTGTGGGAGAGGCGCAGATTCTCCGACAGCTCGAGTCCTCCTATTTCTGGACTTGGGTGCCTTGCAGGCCTTCCCGCCAAGTCTGTGCTCCGAGCGTTTCCCTGCAGCTGCGCAAAGGCTGCAGTATGGCGCTCCGGGGCACTGGGCCGCCTTATGGCCGGGTCGACTGCAGCGGAAACATACTTCGCTGCGGTCGATTTGTGCAGTGCATTGTGCCCGGACATGCCCCTTTTCCAGGCACCGGAAGCACTGCACAGCCCGCCTTGGCAGGAGTTTGACCCTGGCAGACACCCAGCCCACCAGCAGTCGCCCGCCATCCGCTACCTTGTTCGCAGCAGCGACCGGGCACCGCACCCAAACAGTGCCCAGCCCATCCGCGCTGCTGCGAATTTCGCCCGCCGCCACATTGTCTGGCGGGCACCCACCGTTTTGGGCAATGGCCGCCACTACTTCCTCCGGGGTCACCGAGTCGTCCAGCCCCTCGACCCGCAATTCAGCCGTGGTCATGGGCCTGGACACTCGGGCGTCCTCTGGCTTGAGGACCTCCCGGAGTTTGGCGGCCAACTTGTCCGCCCTCTCCTGCCTTGCCGCACCCGACACCTGAAGCATCTTGGCACCCGTAGCTGCCGTCCTGAAGACGAAACCAGCCGGGGTGCCAAACTCGCTGAACTGAAGCTTCTGCTTCATTTCCGCCAGGACCGACTTGTATGTCACTCCCCTGCTTACGGCTTCGGGCTGCAGTGTTATAACCACAGCCTCAGAGCGTGGGGTAATGACCTTGGGTGGCCTCGTGCCCTCTGGTCGAGTCGGTACCTGGGGAGGTGTCGGCTGCGGTGCCCGCTTCTTGCGGCCCCTCTTCACCACCGTCGACCAGGGCTCCTGGTTGGGAGGTGCGGACGCCGGGATCGTGGCATCTTGGGAGGTAGGGGGCGCGGTCACACCCGCTGCCTTCTTCCTCCTCTTCCTGCGGCGGCCCTCTCCAGCCACCGTCACCTGGGTGGGAGAAGCGGTCACCGGGGGCTGGGACGACCGGACGAGGGGCGCGGACGCAACCTGTACCGGCGTCCCGGGCTCCACTGCGGGCTCTTTGGCCCCCCCTGCAAGCCTCCGCGTGAGCTGTGCGGGCTTCGGCCTCGCGGGCTCTTCCATCCTCCGCCTGTCTGCCGCAAGCGGGGGGGCAGTCGAGACTCGATTGCCTCCAGGCGGGCACTCACCATGCCCCCACACTGCAGCATGCAGATTCTGGCCACCCTCTCTACGTCGTAGTCCGACAGACTCGGAGTAGGTGGCGCTGCAGGTACAGGGGCCGACGAGGGAGCCGCCTGCTGCTGCCCGACACTTTGCAGAGCGGCAAACTGCCGCTTGAGGTCCTCCAGCTCGGATCGGAGACGGCTGTTCTCCGTCCACAACCTCGCAGTCTCCTCGGAGGTCGTGTGGTCATGGAGAACCAGAACCGCCTCCCTGATCCCCTCTGCCGCCTCTTTGAGGGCGCGCGTGAAGGAGCCCTTCAGGTTGCCGGACTTGGTGGCAACCTTTAGGACGATGTCCACGCCGTCCATCACTTGGCGACTGAGAGCCTCTGCTGTCAGACTCTCTCCATTGGCCGCCTGGGCAGACCGCCACTCTCGGGCCTTACGGGCCATTTCGGCCACCTCATCGGCCGCGACCGCTCTACTTTGAGCGCGCTTCGCGGCATTGGCCTCCGCCTTTGTGCCCACAAGAGCGACGGTGACCCCTCCCTGGTCGTCGGTCGAGACCGCAGGTGATACGCGATCTGACCCGCTTGGCACCGGCGTGTCGGGGCGCTTCAGGAAGCGGCCCCGGGCGTCTCGCGATGCTGCCGGACTGCCT
Source organism: Xestia ashworthii (assembly GCA_950022955.1). Classification (NCBI taxonomy): domain Eukaryota; kingdom Metazoa; phylum Arthropoda; class Insecta; order Lepidoptera; family Noctuidae; genus Xestia; species Xestia ashworthii. The sequence continues at coordinate 23,426,619 of OX465564.1, read as the reverse complement.
GTCCCGCGACCTTTGCCTCTCCTGGCCGTTGCAATCTTGGCGGCCGGCTGGTCCTCCTCGCTAGAGGACAGACCCACCGAAACCGCGTCCGACTGACCGCGCGAACGCTTCCCCCAAAACTTGGAGGCCTTGGACACTGCCGTCTGCGGTGTGTCGTCTGACTCTGACATGCACACCCCCTCCAGAACCACGCGTGGCTCCGGTGAGGGCGCGCATGCCGGAGTGTCTGGAGCCTCTGCTCCCGTCCTTGCACCCGGTTTTGGGTCGGGTGGTTTAAAGGAGATCAGGTCTTCAAAAGACCGTGATCTCGATGAGCCTCCTCGGCTCTTGTTGCCACTGGCAAACGGTAAGCGGTGGTTGCCCCCCCCAGAATACGGTGGGGCAGACGATCCCGAAGGGATCGTGACGGATTCTCCAGCTGCTGAGCAGCTGGTACCGCCCTGGGGTATGCTATTTCCAGACGCTTTTTTCATATTTGTTCCTTTAAAGGGTGCGGTCCCTGACTCCCCACTTCGTCTATATAAATATATAAACACATACACATAAAAATATAAATATATACATACATACATAAAGTCCCCCCCTCCCCCTTGATCCCCCACCACTACCACTCACCACGCTCACAGTCACGTCTGACAGGCAGACGCGTACCAGAGGGCGACGAATGCCGCGATGAAAGATGAAGGTGGATCCCCAACCCTGATTCACTCCCCGATAACTTCGAAGAGTGAATCACTAATCACGTACCGTCCGATGACCCGCTTGAGCCATCGCACGGTACACGACGTTTCCCCCACCCTGATTCACTCCCCGAAAACTTCGAGGAGTGAATCACTTATCACGTACCGTCCGATGACCCGCTTGAGCCATCGCACGGTACACGACGTTTCCCCCGCCCTGATTCACTCTCCGAAAACTTCGAAGAGTGAATCACTAATCACGTACCGTCCGATGACCCCGTTCGAGCCATCGCACGGTACACGATGAAAACCCCCCTATGCACATCGAACCTCGCACGACAGACCCGTGGATCATCGCACGACGAACGATGTGACCCCTCCCCCAGAATATTAGCCACGACAGTACCATTTCCCGATTCCTCGAGGAATAATACTGTCGCGCCCAGGGTGCACCGGCCCAGCAGCTGCTCTTCCCTCCAGACGTATCGAGAGGGATCAGCAGCTGCCAAACTAACGTGGAGGAATTCTGACACCCCAACCTAACCTAACCTAACCTTTTTTTTTTTTTTTTTTTTTTTCACGATGTGGAAATCCTCAATGGATGTCCTCCGCCCTGGGGAGAGCGGAGGGGTCTGTCAGACTCGTACTGACTAAAACCACACCGGTGTTCCCTCGCACACTTGCGTCAGGGGGCAACGGGATCTGATGCGACTTCCGCTGCCCCGGACTAGTGCTGGCCCGCTTGACCTACGGGCCTCGTCCCGGGGGGAGTGAGGTGTTAAACTCCCCCCGCTACGTCCATGAGAGGCGCGCGTGGAACACAACGCGCCGCCGTCTCGGGTCCAGTGTGATGGGGGGCGACGGATGTCCCCGAATCCGCCGCCCCTGGACCAATTTAGGGGGGCCGGAAGAGGGCGTTATCAGCCCTCTGCCGACGCCCGGTGCGTCTGCTGCGGGATGGGCGGGAGCTGGTCATCTCCCTCTCCCTCTCCGCAGCTTCCTTCTGCGACATGACGGTCTCGCAGAAGGACATGACCGCGTCCCAGGACTCTGCGCTGCCGACCATCGAGCGAACGACGGCCGGCAGCGACAGGTCTCCTCCTACCTCTGCAACGAGGGCACGGCGCGGCTCATCGAAAGCGGCACACTCGGCCAGGGTATGCCGCGCCGTGTCCTCCGAACAATGGACGCAGTGATGGCACCGGGCGTCCGGCTCCCTGCTTAAGCGACACAGGTACTTCCCGAAGCAGCCGTGCCCCGAGAGTACCTGTGTCGCCCGGAAAGTCAGAGAGCCGTGCTTCCTCCCGAGCCAGTCGTCGAGTACTGGCCGGATCGCCTCGATTGTGTTGAGGCCGGCGGTAGGGAGGTCTAGCCTCCCCCGCCATTCCCATCGCCTTTCCATTCCAAGGGCGGCAACCCAACCGTGACCCCGGGATACGTCGACAAGAGTCGCGCCGATGATGGCCACCAGGCCGTCCAGATCCCCTGCCCAGTTTTCCCGGGGGGGGGATAAAATACGGCTCAGCGACCACCGCCACATTTATCGACCACTGCGCCATGCTCAGGACCAAGAGATCCTGTGCTCTGGTGCAGTGGTTGATATTCGCCTGAAGGAAATGGAGTGCCATTACTAACACTCCATTTCTTCGGTTCGTCCCATGACTGGCCGGGAGTCGGCCTCAGAGGTGCTAGGGGGTGCGGCCCCCGCAGCCTTGGTCCAACGCTTGCTGCGCTTTCTGGGCGCGCCGCAAGCGTTGCCGCCTATTCGGTGCCCCGCGGACTTTCCTGCAGCTGTACACAGACTGCAGTTTGGCTCCGCGGAGCACTGGGCCGCCTTATGGCCAGGCTGACCGCAGCGATAACACAGATCGCTGCGGTCTGTTTCGCAGGTGCACTGTGCTCGGACGTGCCCTTTCTCCAGGCACCGGAAACACTGCATGGCCCGGGGTGCCAGGAGTTTTACCCTCGCTGACACCCAGCCCACCAGAAGACGGCCCGTGTCGGCGACTTGCTTGGCCGCAGCCACCGGACACCGCACCCAGATGGTGCCTAGCCCGCCAGCATTAACGCGGATGTCGCCCGCCCGCACATTTTCAGGCGAACATCCGCCACTCCGAGCTATGGCCGCCACCACCTCCTCTGGGGACACAGAGTCGTCCAAGCCATCGACGCGAACCTCGGCGGTCTTAATGGGCCTCGTCACCCGGGCCTCCTCGGGGTTGAGGACGTCCCTCAGCTTTGCAGCTAGAGCGTCCGCCCTCTCAGTGCTACTGGTCCCCGCCAACTCAAACATCTTAGCCCTCGTGGCAGCCGTTCTAAAACGGAAGCCGTCCGGGGTGCCAAAATCGGCGAAGACCAGTTTGCCCCTCGCCTCCGCCAGTACCTTTTGGTAGGTAACCCCCCGCTCTTTGGCTTCGGGCTGAAGTGTTACCACCACAGCCTCGGAGCGAGGGATGCGGATTCTCGGGGCTTGCCCCTTGGAGACCGGTGCGATCTTGGCCTTGCGGCCCCTCTTCCGCCTCTTCTTGCGGCTTTCGGCCGTCGTCCCCCAAAGACAAAGACGGGGAGTGGAAGCACTCCCCGTCTTTGTCTTTGGGGGACGAGCTGTTGTCCTCAGCGGGATTTTTCGTCCCCTTTCCCACCTTTTTGCCACCCACTGTGGGCTTCTTGGGCGCCTGTGTGTGGTTTTTGGGATCCGGCGTGAGCTTTTTTGGCGCAGGTGGTGCGTTCGCAACTTGTGCCCACGTTGGCCCAGCCACTGCTGGTGTAGGCTCTGCCTCTTTCCTCCGCGTGTCTGACGCCAGCGGCGGACGAAGCCTGATAGGGGAGTTGAGCCTGGGTTCTAGGCTATCGAAGCGGGCGGTCATTATGCTCAACAGCCGGTTAAACTGGTCTTCCCCCAAAGACCCGTTCTGTGGCAGGGCACGACTGTCCGTATACGTCGCACCCTGCTGCCGGCTGAAGTCTGCCCTCAGGGCGCTGACCTCCCGCTGAAGCTCTTCCATCCTCGTATGGAGACGGTGATTCTCCTCTCGGAGCTTCACCGTCTCCTCTGATGTCGTTCGGTCAAGAAGGACGTCCATCGCCTCCTTTATACCGGTCGCCGCCTCCTTCAGGGCCCGTGTGAACGTCCCCTTCAGGTTGCCCGATTTTGTGGCCACCTTCATGACGACGTCCACGCCGTCTAAAACTTGACGGCTAAGGGCCTCTGCTGTCAAGCCCTCAGGAGCTGTGGTCATCTGCGACCGCCTCTCCCTTGCCTGTCGAGCCAACTCAGCAACCTCGTCGTTCACAATGGCCTTTCGGCCCTCTCGCCTCGCGGCATTGAGCTCCGCCCGGGTACTAACCAATGCGATGGAGACATCACCTTGCTCCACCTGCATAGTCCCGTCGGAGTCGCTCACCGGCGTATCGGGGGGCTTTAGGAAGCGGCCCCGGGAGTTGTGTGACGCTGCTGGAGCGCTCGCTCCGGATGGAATTCCGCGTCCTCTACCTCTCCGTGGTGTCGACACCTTGGGGGCCGGCAGGTTCTCCTCGCTAGAAGACAAACCCACCGAGCCCGCATCCGACCCACAGTCACGCGGCCGCTTCCCCCAAAACTTGGAGCAAGCGGCCGCAACTGGCTGCGGTGTGTCGGTGACCTCCGACAGCACACTCACCCTTTCCAGAACTACTCGCGGTTCTGGAGTCCCTAATTCAGTCCTTAGTGACGCAGCGCCGGATTCTGACACTGCGTCCTGCGCGCGTTGCGGTGTAAAAGAAATCAGGTCTTCAAAAGACCGTGACCTGTTTGAGCCTCCTCGGCTCTCGTTGCCAATGGCAGGCGGAAAACGATGGTTGCCCTCCCCAGAATACGAAGGGCTTGACGATTCGAGAATCGTGGCGGATTCTCCAGCTGCTGAGCAGCTGGTACCGCCCTGGGGTAGTATTTTTCCAGTCGTTTTTTTCATATTGTTCCTTTGAAGGGTGCGGTCCCTATCTCCCTACTTCATCATAAATATAAAAATATAAAATATATACATCATAACACATAAACATAATTATATATAATTATTTATATATACATACATACACGTACATATATTCCCCCCCTCCCTCCTTGATCCTCCATCACGGCGATTCGCCACGCTCACAGTCACGTCTGATGGGCAGACGCGTACCAGAGAGCGACGAATGCCGTGACCAAAGATGAAGGAGGATCTCCACCCCTGATTCACTCCCCGAGAACCTCGAGGAGTGAATCACTAATCATGTACCGTCCGGTGACCCCGTTCCGTGAGCCATCGCACGGTACACGACGAAGAAACCCCGCCCTGATTCACTTCCCGAAAACTTCGAGAAGTGAATCATCAATCACGTACCGTGCGATAAGCCCGCGAGCCATCACACGGCACATGACGAAATCCTCCCCAATGCACATCAAACCCCGCACGATAGACCCGCACGTCATCGCACGACGAATGATGTGACCCCTCCCCAGAATATTAGCCGCGACAGTAACATTTCCCAAGGGATGAGAATTTCTTCTCATTCCTCGAGGAAGGATACTGTCGCGCCCAGGGTGCACCAGCCCAGCAGCTGCTCTTTCCTCCAGACGTATCGAGAGGGACCAGCAGCTGCCAGACAAACGTGGAGGAATTCTGACGCACCCCAACCTAACCTAACCTAACCAAACCCATTGTGTCTGTGTTTACCCGCAATAAAAATAAAAATACGAGTAGTATAGAATAGAGAAAGTAGAAGGGCGTCCTACCCTACAGAGAAAAAGATGAATGGATGAAAGAAAGATCAAGTATGAGGAATGGAAGTAGTTTTTTTTTTTTTTTTTTTCTCGATGTGGAAATCCTCAATGGATGTCCTCCGCCCTGGGGAGAGCGGAGGGGTCTGTCAGACTCGTACTGACTTAAAACCACACCGGTGTTCCCTCGCACACTTGCGTCGGGGGGCAGCGGGATCTGATGCGACTTCCGCTGCCCCGGACTAGTGCAGGCCCGCTTGACCTGCGGGCCTCGTCCCGGGGGGAGTGAGGTGTAAAACTCCCCCCGCTACGTCTATGAGAGGCGCGCGTGGAACACAACGCGCCGCCGTCTCGGGTCCAGTGTGATGGGGGGCGACGGATGTCCCCGAATCCGCCGCCCCTGGACCAATTTAGGGGGGCCGGAAGAGGGCGGTGTCAGCCCTCTGCCGACGCCCGGTGCGTCTGCTGCGGGATGGGCGGGAGCTGGTCATCTCCCTCTCCCTTTCCGCAGCTTCCTTCTGCGACATGACGGTCTCGCAGAAGGACATCACCGCGTCCCAGGACTCTGCGCTGCCGACCATCGAGCGAACGACGGCCGGCAGCGACAGGTCTCCTCCTACCTCTGCAACGAGGGCACGGCGCGGCTCATCGAAAGCGGCACACTCGGCCAGCGTATGCCGCGCCGTGTCCTCCGAACAATGGACGCAGTGATGGCACCGGGCGTCCGGCTCCCTGCTTAAGCGACACAGGTACTTCCCGAAGCAGCCGTGCCCCGAGAGTACCTGTGTCGCCCGGAAAGTCAGAGAGCCGTGCTTCCTCCCGAGCCAGTCGTCGAGTACTGGCCGGATCGCCTCGACTGTGTTGAGGCCGGCGGTAGGGAGGTCTAGCCTCCCCCGCCATTCCGCCACCATGACCTGTCGGAGCTGAGACCGGTACACCGTAATCTGTCGCTGCACCAGTCTCTCGCCCCGATGTTCGGCCTCCTCGCAGTGTCGCGAGGGTCTTCGCCTCCAGGTCCCATGGCGGGGATCCGGCCAGTACGCAAGCCGCCTCGTAGGAGATCGTGCGATATCCCCGTACGACCCTGACGGCCATCGCTCTCTGCGGTATGCGCAGGACTGCGATAGTGCGGGCCGTCAGGTCGGTCGCCCATATCGGGGCCCCGTAAAGGGCCATCGATCGCACGATCCCCGCGAACCTAACCTAACCTAACCTAACCTAAAACTCTAGTTTCTCTTGATTCAACATTATGTCACAATCACAATCACTTTTGACATTTGGTAGGGCAAATCGAATGCACTTAGTTTTTTTTTTCCCATTGAGTACTAAATTGTTAGCGGTAAACCAGATATGGACCTGCAGTAGGGCATTATTTACATGGGCAAAATTAGTGGCACGTCTGTTTATCCTAAATATTAACGAAGTATCGTCAGCAAACAACACCATTTGCGGGTGGTTGTTAAATAAATGGGGTAGGTCATTAATATAAACTAAAAAGAGGAAGGGACCCAGAATCGAACCTTGTGGTACACCCATTTTTACTTTTAAACCCATTGAATTGACACCATTTATTTGTACTTGCTGCTGTCTATCATTCAAACACGACTTTACTAAACTAAGCGCAAGTTTACCTAAACCGTAATGCTTAAGTTTCAAGATCAGGGTTTCGTGATTTACGCAATCAAATGCCTTCGAAAGGTCACAAAAGATTCCTAGGGCATCTTGTGCCTCTTCCCACGCAGTAAATATGTGTTTTAATAAAGTGACACCGGCGTCAGTTGTACAACGTCCTTTGGTGAAACCATACTGTTGTTCGTGTAATATTTTATTGGTGTTAAAATGGCAAAGCATTTGATTGAGCATTATCTTTTCAAACACCTTGCTGCAAACCGGCAACACGGATACTGGCCTATAGTTATTGGTGTCTTTGCTGTCCCCGGATTTAAAAAGCGGTATTACCTTACTGAATTTCATTAGATCCGGGAAGACCCCTTGATCCACGCACAAATTAAATATTGAGGCCAAATACGGCGCTACAGTCTCCATAATTGAGGTACAAGCTTTAATAGACATACCCCATAGGTCTTCGGTTAATTTGATCTTGATTTGTTTAAAAGCTTTTAAGACTGTCGTGGGGTATGCTGAAATATAAATTCATTTTGGCAGGCTGAAAAGTTTGCTTTTAATAAATCAATAGAGAGCAACGGAGAGGAATTTAAGGTTTCAGTAGTTATAAGTGGGATACTGGTAAAGAAATTTACAAACTCTTGAGCAACTTCATTGTTGGAGCTGACAAGGCCACCTGAAGTCTCTAGTGTGAAGTCATTACTATGTTTTATATTTCTGTTTGTTTCACTGTTGATAATTTTCCAAACCGTTTTTATTTTGTTGTCGGCTAATTTAATTCTATTGCTAATGAATAAGGATTTGGCTACCTTGCAGGTGTTTTTAAAAAAAATCGAGTAATTAGCAACATATTTATTAAAAGATTCTGTGTTGATGTAAGGCTTAAGGCCGTACAGCTCAAACAATCGTTCCCTACTTTTCCTAATACCCTGTGTTGCCCAGTCACTAAAAATAAACTTTGGGCCAATAGTTTTGGTTTTCTTTTTTAAAGTGTTATTGAATTCAGTGTGCACTACCGAAAAGAATTCTTCATACAATTCATTTACATTGTTTCTAATATGGCCTGGTATATTTAGCTTGCTAATTAAATTATTATTAAACTTTTCTAACTTGCTGGGTGTTATTTGTCTGGTCTGAATCTGAATTCTTTGTAATTGTTTATTGTACGCGAAAGCAACTGTCTGCCCGCTGTGATCTGAAGGAAGGTAATTTACGATAGATTTATCTAAGTAGTCGCAGCAACAAAAAACATTATCAATACATGTAGCAGTGTTTGTGGTAATTCGGGTTGGTTCTGAAAAAAACGATTGACAAATTAAAAGATTTAAAGAGACTTAAAAATCTACAGCTGTTTGCATTATTTTCTAAGATATTATTTTGACTTCACTAACAAGAAATCGGAACACAACCCGTTGTACATAAACAACAAAAGTGTACCGTACGAAAACAATGCCAAATATCTTGGTATGACTTTAGACGCAAAGCTTGGCTGGAAAGCCCACGTCAAAAAGAAACGAGAAGAATTAGAAATTCGTTACAGAAGCATGAACTGGTTACTAGGAAGGCATTCCGCGTTGTCAGTTACTAACAAAATCCTGCTCTACAAATCAGTCCTCATGCCCGTATGGACGTGTGGAATACAACTATGGGGTTTATAGTATTTTCATGTTTCAGACACTCTATACTTATGAGGAAATGTAGTATTTAGACATTATAGGTACTTACACTTTTTACTATCATTCATATTCATTATCCTTGTATATGATTTTTACATCTAAGTCGCGCTTTGGCAGTAACTATTTTAGCTAGCGTTATATTCGATCTAGAACGATGTTTTAACATCGATTTTAGCTGAAATAAAAAATAATTTTTCAATGTTTACTTTTTTGACATTACGTCAATTGTCAAGCTGTCAGTTACTTTTCCTCTACTTTTAATTTTCTTACTGGCCTAGGCCTATGAAGGTTTCTTTTGATTTATATAATTTTATTTTATTTTATCAATATATTAGCTCAAATAATGTATTTTAGAGTTAATTACGATTGTTTACTAAATAACAGTATCTTATCTTACTTTTATAAAATTAATTAGCACGCTCACAGAATTCTTCGAGGAAGTTTTTTACTGAATAATACTGGTCGTTTTAAATACAGGCAACTCACATTTTTGATTTTAAAATCAAAATAATCTAGAGAGAATGAAAGAACTAAAATAAAACAATTGATGTGGAAAAACTGAACAAAAAAAGAATTTTTGGGTATAAAAGGGCATTCCTGACACATTTCAAGTCAGTCTACTACGGGATCTGAAGCAAGTTACTTTATAATATATCAAGTCACCGAATTCACGGCGAAGTTCGCCCTCTGGAGCTGTACCTTGGTGGCGCTGACGCTCTGACGCGCCCCAAGCCCTGAAGCTGATCAGGAAGCAGTACTCCACGCTCTCTACTGAGCTGGACCAGGAGGTTGGAGCAGTAGCTTGGTGGCGCTGACGCTCTGACGCGCCCCAAGCCCTGAAGCTGATTAGGAAGCTGTTCGCCTTCACAAACAAGCCCTGAAGCTGACCAAGAAGCTGTTCGCTTTCACAGAGTTGGACCAGGAGGTTGCTCAAGCCAACAAGTATTGTGACCTTCCTCTAACTTTTTTGTTTTTCTGTGAAGCGTGATAGGACTTTTATTTAAATAAATTAATTGTTTGTGTTACTTTTTTTTTTGGGATAAGTAACACGACAGTTTGCGTCAAAGAAAGCAATGTAGAAATTATACAAAAATTCCAGAATAAAGTACTCAAGAACATCATTAACTTGCCTTGGTATATTATTATAAGAATTGGCGACATCCATCGGGAACTGAATATAGAGTTCGTAAACAATATAATCCAAAAATATGCAGAAGCTCACGAACATCGGCTTCATCATCATGTTGTTAGATACGCAGGTTATTAAAAATGAGACTCGTGGTGAGGTTGAGTATAGAATAATTTTATTTCGAAAAAATGGTCCCTTGTATACAAAATCTGCTAATAAAAATCAATACATAGTGGGTACATATAAAAAGTTAGTTTGAAGACAATATTGTCGAAATACCCTAAGTGCTGTATGTTCTGTGCGGTGGAATATTCCGCTACAATGTTAATGTCGAGGCCATCCAGCTCCTCGATAACACGGACATAGTAAGAAGGCTCAAAAGAACTAAACCTTTTGAGTTAGTGTAGTGTTATATATTTGTGACTTTACCGCGAGTGTAATATAGTACCTAGCTATTTATATGGACACAAGAACAAAGTGACTTCGCCTAGACGCTAAGTAAACGCATGAACGTGCTCTTAGATATAATTTTACTTTTAGCAAATTAAGTTAGATTAAAATTGCTTATTAGCCCTATTAGGCTAGATTGTAATACAAATAAAAACCTACTTAAATAAAAAAAAAAAAAAAACAATTTCGGGTAAAGAACTTAGCCAGCAGAAGGTGAGCCAATATGGACCCTTGGGAGTGTGTCAATCCCATGATACATAGGTACTGATAATAGCTGCCGGTGGTAATTTGGCCATATTTCGAATATAAGCTACGTTTTAGAGGTTTAGATACTGATTCCACACTAATAGTGGCGGGAGCTTTGCCTCGCAGGTGTAGGTCGTGCGGGATGCAGACAAGTGCAGGAGGCGAGCAGCGAGCGGCGGCGGGTACGGGCGCGGGCTGGTGCGCGCGCAGCGGGGTGCGGGGTGGGGGGCCGGGGTGAAGGAGGAGGGCGGCTAGGCTCCGCTCGGGTCGCGGCCGCGCGGCGCGCTGCACTGTGGCGCGGCGTTACGTCACGCGAGCACGACACGCATCGCGCCGGACGCCACACGTGCGACTCACGCCCGCGTTCCGCGAGTGACAGTGCAGTGACTGCGACAGTGCCCCAGTGATGAGTGCGAGCTAGTGATCACTACCGGCTACCAGTTCTCTCCGCCATGACTACCAGACCGCACTTCCGTGGAGATAGTACGTAGTTCGTTAAGCGTCAAGTTTCCATTCTACACTCATGACATGATGATGGCACACCTCAACTATCGCACCTTGCTTTGTAATAATTTAACTCCCCTGAGGCGCATGTAATGAATATGATAAGTATTTCATTTGATACCTAAGCTAGCAGCAAATGATAAACTAATAAGTGTAGTGGACGATACGATACCATTGCGTGGCACGTTACGTAGCTAGCGCCGCGAGTGCCACGTGGTCGTGCTCGTGCTCGGCTGCACGTGCCCGCGGCGCGCTCGATCCAGCGCCGCAGGCGTTGCATGATACACACGGCCCTCGCACACACGCCTCGCACCAAGCAGGAATAACTTGACGATGTAATGTAAACTAAGTATAAGGTGAACAGAAGTAGAAGTTTCAATAAAAGAGAAAAACTATGAAACCCCTTTCTTCAGTAAGTAATATAGATTTACCAGGTAAACGATGATAAAACACGACAGGTACTTAACTTCGATAGAAAAACGAGTTTCTTGCAAGTGTTACTAGAGATAATTCTAAGAAGTCTTTTTCGTTATGGCATGAAATTCATTTTTGGGGTTCCGTACTTTTGAATCCCTATGGAGCACTCATATTATGTTTGTACTTCTGTCTGTTAGTCACAGCCAGTTTTCTTCGAATCTACCTACTGTATCCCTATATCATTTTTGTGACCCAAAAACGAACGTGAAACGTTATTTTAGGATTGTGATTCAGCGGTCACTTTTCGGGAACAAATTAGGTAAATAATGAAAACAAAAGTTTTGCTAGTTGTAGGTACCGGTTGACATTATAAAATCAATAATTAGGGTTTTGGTTTTTTTGGCCGTTTTAAAGTATACTTAATAATATTTTTTATTATTAAGTATTGTTAAATAACCAGCAATCTATACATATAATAGAATCGTTGAGACCAAAAAATCTGTACATTGAAGATTTAAAAAAAAAACCGACCATATTAAAACCATTTTTAAAATTTTTGTTTGTTTGTTTGACCGTGCATCACGTAAAAACTGCTGGACGGATTTTGATGAAAACTTCACTAATATATTTAAATAATCTTAGAATAACATTTAGGCTATAGAAATTATGGAAAATTTTGGAAAAAGGGGGTGAAAAGGGGGGGTAAAGTTTGTATGAAAAATAAATTTTAGATTGTTCTAGATTCATGAAACTCAGAGTAAATACTTATTATTAAAAATAAAGAAATACCTGTTTCAGCATTTTTAAAAAAAAACATCCAGAAACGTAAAAAAGAGGGTTTTGTGTTTAAAATTAATTAACTTCATATACCTATAGAATAAAATCCAATGAAGTGGAAACCTTTAAAAGTTGCTGTAAATACTGCAAATCTAATACAGGTAAATGTAATTTCTCAATTTTCTTGAAATTTGATTTTTGAAGTGAATACGCCCAAAATAGCGGATCTCAAGAAAATCGGTATAAGTAGTTGGTAATACAGGGTGGAAACGGTAAACGGGGCAGTAAGGGGAGCTGCAGCTACACTAAAATGTCTTAGGAAACAATCCGTAATTTTTTCACGAAATGTTGATCCCATTTACAGATTTAATTAAAAAATAAAGTACAGTTAGCAAGAAAATTGCCATTTTACATAAAACAATTTTTTGATGCCAATCGATCTTCTTTCCGACACTAATCAAAAAGTTCTTCCAGACCAACCCAGGTTAGAGTACTCAAAAAGTTAGAAGTTGCAAAAAAAATACTTTCAGCGGGGCAGTATAGGGGAAATAGTTAGCCAGAAAATTGCTATTTTACACAAAACATTTTTTTGATGCCAATCGATCCTGTTTCTAATACTCAACGCTTAAGGTAGCTCCCCATAATGCCCCGTTAATCGTTTCCATCCTGTATAATATATTCCAAATAAAATAATACTACGAAGAAAATGTAGACTATACGAATGTACATAAGACATTAAGCCGGAAAAGTTACAAATACATTACAAACGAGTACAAATCCTACTATCTACAAATAAAAAATGCTTTGTCTTGAAGGACTGTCTGATGGATCAACGCACAGCCTAAACCGCAGATTGTAGAAACCTGAAACTTGGAGAGTATATTTTTTGTATGACGTAGGCATACGATTAGAAAGGAGTTGGAATTATTCCCCTAAGGGGGTGAAAAGGGGGGGTAAAGTTTGTATGGGAAAATGTGATTCCTTGGTCCAATCTACTTCAAACTTTGCTATCAACAATATTAACAGAATTGATGGACGCGTTTCGTATTGCATTGAAATTCATTCCCTAACGGGGTTAAAAAGGGGTAGAAAGTTATTTTGGCGGTGATTTGTTTCGAATTTGAAATCAATACTCCTTAGATTGATACATGTTTCAAACCCCAATCCGATTTTATACAAAAAGGTTGGACATGGGTTGAACTCACATAAAATTTGGTGCAAAATTGCAAATACTCTTTAAAATTGGAATGTCTCGAAAATCACCGTAAAATATTAATACCGCATTTGAAAGTTTTTAAGCTTTAACGAGGTTGTGCACTTTAAGACATGGCGTCATAGCGTAGGAAGAGGAACGTAGGGTTCGAAATTTTAAATGGTAAGCAGTTGTAAGAGGTCCGCAACAGTTTACAGCAGCTATATCGTGTTCATTTCATGCACCTTGATGAGAACTGCAGACCTAGCTGGAGTATGACTGTCATCGAGTGTCTAAGTATGAAGATGTAAAGATGTCAATAGTAGCCCTTAAAGCTGTTTTTGTAAACGTGGTAATTTATTCTTATCCAAATAAATACGTTGTAGTATTTGATTTTGAACAAAATTGCCCTACACAGATACACTGTTTGAAATAACTCCGCAGCAAAATAATGATCATGTACCGGGTGCGCATTTTCATTATGCGGAAGGATGTGTGTGATGTGCGCTTTGAAAATTGTATTATAGGTGCTTACGACCCGCTCTCTGTAACCCTCTCTTATGTGACGCAGACGAAGTTGCGCGGGTCAGCTAGTAATTGAATAAAATTATTAAGAAATATTATTTAAGAAAATATTAGAGAATTCAAAATCAAAATCTTCAAATCTACTGAGCCTAATGAACATTATTTACCTAGGTATTTACTTATAGGTACATTACAGAGAAATCTACCTAGTTATTTACTTAGGTACATTACAGAGAAATCTACCTAGTTATTTACTTATAGGTAGATTACAGAGAATAAGAATAATAAAGATTCAGAAAGCAGTACTTCTTGAGACGGCGGCGCGTATTGTCAGGAGGTTCCTCTCTCAAGAGCCCTGACGGCAACTCGGACCCTGTTCCCAGCGCTGGTGGGCTAGGATTTTTTATATTTTTAAATGTTTTTTAAATAGTTTTGTATTAGAATATTTAAAAATGTAAATAATATGTACAGAAATGAATAAACAGAATAAGTAATAATAATTTATTTAAAAAGTAGATATTACAAAAGTGTACATTTAGGTGCAGTAGTGTTATTTTTAAACAATTGTATGATTAGTGCTTTAAACAGGTCCGGGGAACATACCCAGTTTGTTTTTGAATGGTGCGACCATGGAGGTCGTAAAGCAGTTTAAATACTTGGGGCACATTTTGACGGACAGTCTCCAGGACGACTGCGATATTGAAAGAGAGCGTAGGGCTCTCTCAGTGAGGAGTAACACGCAAATTTGTGAAGTGCACCAAAGACGTCAAGAACACTCTATTTAGAGCTTATTGTATGTATGTAAATGTACACCTGTCAACTATGGTGCAACTTCACAAAAAGGATGTACAACTCATTGAGGGTTCAGTACAATGACGCTTACCGAACCCTTATGAAACTGCCAAGGTACTGTAGCGCTTCGAGCATGTTTGCTGAAGCGAGGGTTCCTGATTTTTATGCCATTATGAAGTCGAGGGTCGCGTCCTTTTGGCAATGTTTGAGATGCTCCAGTAATAGCATACTAACATTAGATTTCTAAGTATACTAAATAAGCTATAAAATTGTCGTATGATTCCTTACATTCTGTCAGCGCGCCTAGTACATAATTTATGAAATGAAAATGTGAAGGGGTGGGATCCTGGTGTCCTGAAATACAGGCCACGAGCCTAGCTTAGGCACCAGTCTCCCACAGTATATTATTATACTTACATAAATTGTGAATATTTGTAGAATCTGACCGACCAATGTAAAATAATTAATGTATATTGTGGAGAGAAAATAAAGTTATTATTACGAGTAATTTAAGTTTAACCAATTTAATTGTGGTGTGCTGTGAGAAAGTCTTTAATTGTGAGATGTTGCCACTTTGTGCAACCAAAACTATCAAACTGAATTTAGAAGACTGAAACTGTTTTTTTTTTTTTTTGAAGTTAGAGGCAGTTTGTGTTGTGTTGTGATATTAATGAGTTTGTAATCTAAGATGAACACGATATGTTTTTACTTAATGCCACTAAAAGTAAAAAAAATGGTAAAAAATAAAAAAAAAAAAGTAAAATGAAAAATGGTAAAAAAAAAACAGTAAACCATGGTCAATTTAATGATCTGAATAACATGCCGAAGTTAATGTATAACCGCAGGAACACGGTGTATAGTACCGCCGGATGAAATTTAACAAAGTGATCGTTCTAATTATCAAATTACGAAATTAACAATCAGCTGTGTGGTTAGCGGTCTTTACAAGTTCATGCAACCTACAAACGACACCCATGACGGAAAATGAAAACTCTCGAAAGATTGTCAACCGAACATACTGCTTAGAATTTAAAGCATAATTATCTTATTTTTCATCATGGGTTATCGTTTTCATGGTTTTCGGGGTGGCAGATAACGAAAATGAGGTTAAAGTTAACTACGTCAAGTATTAACGAGACCATATAATAATATAATCTGGGAGTCTTATAGTACTAGGTTCAGTGTAGTGGGCTCTCTAACTAAATATGTAACTGTACGTTGTTTTGCTGGCAACTCGGAGGCGGCGCGCAGCCAGCGCACGATCGGCGCGCGGTCCTGTTCGGTTACCTGTCAGTGATTTTAACTTAAAAAAAAGAACTTTAATTTATAACAAAGTTTCATCCCCCGTTTCACCCCCTTACAGATTGAAATTCTAACAACATCGTTGCGTTATCTTCCAACCATAAGTCTAGATAGTAAATTTAGTCATTTTTACTAGGAAAATTAAGGACTTGCCATGCACAACTTCATCCCCCTTTTTGACTATTCGGGGGTGGAATTGTAAAAAACGCTGAGGCATGTATAAATTAATTTTTAATTGTCAGCCTAAACACAAAAATGTAACTTTAAAACCAAACAAACTTTTATCCCTATTAATTAACTCCCATAGGGGCTGAATTTCGAAAATCCTTCCTTGTTCCTTGTTCCTTGCCTACCAAGCCGTTGTGCAAAATCCTTCCTTGTTCCTTGCCTACCAAACCGTTGTTCAAAATCCTTCCTTGTTCCTTGCCTACCAAGCCGTTGTGCAAAATCCTTCCTTGTTCCTTGCCTACCAAGCCGTTGTGCAAAATCCTTCCTTGTTCCTTGCCTACCAAACCGTTGTTCAAAATCCTTCCTTGTTCCTTGCCTACCAAGCTGTTGTGCAAAATCCTTCCTTGTTCCTTGCCTACCAAACCGTTGTGCAAAATCCTTCCTTGTTCCTTGCCTACCAAACCGTTGTGCAAAATCCTTCCTTGTTCCTTGCCTACCAAACCGTTGCAACGGTTTGGTAGGCAAGGAACAAGGAAGGATTTTGCACAACGGTTTGGTCAACGCGTTGTGCAAAATCCTTCCTTGTTCCTTGCCTACCAAACCGTTGTGCAATATTTCAGCTTTCTAGGTCCAAGGGTTGGGCTGGGCGTTAATGAGTCAGCCAGTCAGTCAGCTCTTTTTTTTATATTACTACAGATAAGTAAGTACATAGATAGATACATAATTTCATAAAAACTATTCGTACAAGAAGTATATCAGTTGACTCTATTACAGTACTCCAAGATTCCTGATTACGTAAAGTATAATGACTTTCATAATCGCACTTATTAAAATTCCAGTCCTTAGACCGATCACTATTACTAGCTGGCATAGGACGAACATGAGAAGCTGTGTCAAGCTTTTGAAGGAATTATACTGCCTTCAATCACTGTATAGGTAATTGATGATTAAACGAACTTACCTGTAAGTGAAGTTCTATCCCAATTATATGAGTACGTTTCATTCGAAGATAAATAATAGACACATGTAGTACCTTCATTGTACCGGCAACTTCGCAGTTATTAAAATATTAGGGTAGATAGAAAAAACTTCCTTGCTCGCGCCACGCCCGGCCCGCCGCCGCAACGGCGGCGGCGACGCTCCTCATTCTTTAGAGTCCTATTACAAAATCTTTTGATTCAGGGTTCTGGGTAGGGAGGGAACTTTATCTTCGAATGAAACGTACTCATATAATTGGGATAGAACTTCACTTACAGGTAAGTTCGTTTAATCATCAATTATATTGCGTACGTTTCATTCTTCAGATAAATAATAGACACATGTAGATGTTCAGAGATTAAAAATTTTGTAACCAGATAGTATCAAATTAATAAGATTAAAGACTAGTGTTTTACTTGTAGAAATCATTTAATTATTCAACACAACTCAATTAATAATCTTAGATATGTACAAAACAAAAAGGTTTTATTTTTAAAACTAGTTCTCCTATAAGTTTACAACATTAATTTATAATAGATAATTGTTAAGAAAAATTAGGAACAATCAGATAAATGTATTTACTCTAATCGCAGCTAATGTCCCCGTTGTTACACAGGGAGAAAAACTGATCTTGCGAAGCAAGCATCATCGCTCACTGGACGAGTATAAAATTTAGCAAACGTCTGCGATGATTGCGACCAACCAACAGTCTTCCTGATGACGTCAAGCGAAACGCCTTGCGTGCGCGCCGTGGATGTGGCAGCGTGTCGGGTGCTGTGCGCACCGAACGCCGACACATCCACGCCGCTCTCCGCGAGCACCTGCTTTATCCATCGACTGATGGTTTGTGTGCAGGTGGCCTTATAAGGTCGCTTGTATGTCATCAGAAGGTTTTCAACTGTATTTGGCCTTAAATCTTTTGAAACCGACAAATAATCTTTCAAAGTTGTTGCTGGACAAATATTTACATTTTCTTTGAAATAAGGCAGGAACAAAACTGTTGTTCACGACCAGCAGCAGATGTTTTAATGATATCGGAAATTATAATATTGACTCCATTAGGATTAATATGAATGTTTTTAATTTTAATAGATGCAATTGTTTGCGCTCTGTGAGCTGTGCATAAGGCTAATAAGATTACAAGCTTCTGGGAAATCTTTTTTAAAGGTAATTCGTTATTAGGGCCCCATTGAGCGAGGTGTTGTAAAACTATTTGAGGGTTCCCTTAATTCTCTACGCGGGGGTCGTGCGGTCCATGGCCCTTTACGGGGCCCCAGTGTGGGCGCGTTCCTTGAAGCGGCGTGCCGCTCATTATCTGAACGCGCCCCAAAAAGTGGTGGCCGTAAGGATGGTCCGTGGGTACCGCACGATCTCCCGCGAGGCAGCGGGCCTGCTTGCCGGATTGCCGCCATGGGATCTGGAGGCGATAGTCCTCGCGCGCCTACACGAATGGCGCGCGGAGGTACTACGCCGGGGGGAAACTCCGCTGCCGCGGCAAATTGCCGCCCAGCGGACTGACCTCCGGCGCGATCTCATGGCGACATGGAGAGAGCGACTGTCGCAACCCCGTGCAGGGCACGCCACGATAGTGGCGGTAAGTCCCCTCTTTGAGGAGTGGCTAGAGAGGCGCTACGG
Source organism: Xestia ashworthii (assembly GCA_950022955.1). Lineage (NCBI taxonomy): Eukaryota > Metazoa > Arthropoda > Insecta > Lepidoptera > Noctuidae > Xestia > Xestia ashworthii. The sequence goes on along the minus strand of OX465564.1, from coordinate 23,407,784 downwards.
CGTCCTCACCTTCCGCCTGACGCAGGTCCTCACCGGACACGGATGTTTCGGGAGGTACCTGCACCGAATCGGGCGGGAGGAAACGCCCGGGTGTCTCCACTGCGAGGATCGACCGGAGGACACGGTGGAGCACACGGTGGAGGTCTGCCCTGCGTGGGCGGAGCACCGCCGTGTCCTCGTAGCGGCGATCGGCGGCGGCGACCTCTCGCGTCCGGCCCTGGTTCAGTCCATGGTCCGGAGCGAGACGGAATGGGAAGCCGTCACCTCCTTCTGCGAAGCAGTCATGCTAGCGAAGGAGGTGGCGGAACGAGAGAGGGAGAGAGCCTCTCTTCCCGGCCGCCGCGGGAGACGCACCGGGCGTCGGGGGCCACGTGGTGGCTACCGGCCACCGTAGATGCGGGCCTGTGGACGGTTAGCTATGGGCTAGCTAGCCGTCCGTCCGTCTAGTGACGACAGGCCGTGTCGACGGCGCGTTCGTGTTCCACGCGCGCCTCAAAGAGATGTCAGCAGAAAAGAGGGGCCCGCAAGGGCCGAAGCCTGCCGGGGTTGCGGGACTGTTCGAAAGAGATACCGCGGCCCCGGAACGTAAAGGGCGAGGAAGGAACATGGATGGGTTTTAGTCAGTACGAGTCTGACACTCCCTCCCGCTCCGCCCAGAGTGGGAGAAGTCATTTGATGATTTCCCATCCTAAAAAAAAAAAAAAAAAGGGTTCCCTTAATTTGTAAGTTCCTTTTAATAACCTTTTGATCTGTTCATGAGATCCTAACTCATCACCAAATAATAAACTTAAAGCCGAACGGTAACTATTAAGGGAGCCGTAAGCTGCACCTTTATCAAACTGTTCCGTTAAGAATGATAACACTGACGGTATACAAGATTCGTATGGATCTATTGCACTATTACGGCAATACTGCCACCAATTATGTTTGAAGGCCACACCATATTGTTTCAATGTGTTCTTGGCTAAAGATGCCATCATTAGATCCAAAGAGGCCATAGGTACACCTCGTTTTATGAACGCGTTCCTGAGAGCTTCGCTGCACCCAGGGTAACTTCTTTGATTTGTGAGTTCCTAGAGGGAAACCATATATTATTATTTTCGGAATTTATAAATATAATTTCTGAAGTGAGTAAAGTTTGTAAAAGAGGGAACCAGGGTTGCGAAGGCCAATAGGGAAAAACAAGTATGCCTTCAGCCTTATCTATGATGATTTTTTGTAAACATTTAAATATTAGGGAAAAAGGTGGGAAAGCATAAAAGAACAAGTTATCCCATGGAATTGTGAACGCGTCTATCGCTACGGCATCTGGGTCTGGTTTCCATGATACGTATTGATGACATTTTGTATTGGTGCGAGAAGCAAATAAATCGATATTTGGTTTGCCTAATTTAGTCACAATTTTATCAAATCCTTCATCTAACAATTTTAGTTCTATATCTTTGTTAATCTTGCGAGATTCTTCATCAGCTTCTTTGTTATCTTTACTTTTAATATAAGAGGCAGTCAAAAATAAATTTCGCTCTTCGCACCAACGCCAAATTTCTCGTGTCAAGTCGTTTAAATGGGGGTATTGGATACCACCCATGCGATTAATGTAGCTTAATGCTGTGGTATTATCGACACGTAATAAAATTGAACAGTTACGTATGTCGCGTGCAAAACATTTGAGACCAAAAAACACTGCCAGCAGCTCTAAATAGTTGATATGGAATTCTAACTCAGTTGACTTCCATTTACCGTTTACTCTTTCGTTATTACAAAATGCGCCCCAACCAGACCTGGAGGCGTCTGTAAAAATTTCAAGTTGAAACTTATCAGGTCCTAAAGGAGTAGATGTCGAAAAAATGTTCTGAGACCACCATTCCAGATCCGGTAGAATTACCGGCGAAGGACTAAAATTAGATTTGTATGTTTTATAAGTTTTTAATGCTAAGTACTTTTGTCTCTCGAGACGTTTAGTATACACCCAACCATATTTAACCGCTGGACAGGCGGATGTTAGGACCCCGATTAAACTGGCAAACTCTTTAATGGTGCAACGTGGTAAGGCAATATTCTTATTAACTAATTTTGAAATATGTACTCGTTTATCATTTGGTAAGGAATTTAGTCTGTTGTGATGGTTGTAAAGAGCTTTTTTCGAAATTTATCACGAATCCTAAACATTGTAATAGTTTTACAGTCTCTTTTACGTTATTTAAACATTCAGTATATGTATGGCCAATACATAACAAATCATCAAGATATATAACAGACGAATATCCGCGATATCTGAGGTGAGCCACGACCTCTCTCATAATTTTTGTGAATGTTCTTGGTGCCGATGATAGGCCGTAAGGCATAGCCTTGAATTCATAAGTTAAATTTTCACCGACTTCATTAAGAAATTGAAATCTTAAATATTTTCTATGTGATGGATTCATAGGTACCAATAAATATGATTCTTTTAAATCAATCGTTGCCAGAAAGCCGTTATGAGGAATTAATTTGCAAGCAGTTCTATAGTCCTCCATTTTAAAATGATTTTGTGTTACGAAATTATTTAACAATTTTAGGTTTAAAATAAATCGTTTTCCGCCATTTGATTTTGAAGTCAAAAATATTTTAGAAATAAATTGATCTGGTTGTGGCTCACACTCATGTATGCGCCATACATTAATTGTAACAAATTGTTGATCGCCACAGACATATCTCTCTGTTCTACATTCGTTAACGTGTTGGAGGGTACAACATGTTGATAAACTCTTTTAGAAAATGGTATCACGTAGCCATTTTTAATCCAATCCAAGATTGTACAATTACTAGTGATGTTCATCCAGCAATTGTAAAAATATTGTAAACGTCCTGCGTGTACCTGAATCGCTAGCGTCGAGTCTGGGCACGGTGCTTGCCCTGGCTGGGGGCAGCTCGAGGTCGCATTGTCGTCGGCTGCCGCCGGTATGCTGCCGCTGTTCGTGGATATCCTCCTCGCCCCCCCCCTGTTTGTCGAGACATAACGAGGGGAGCCCGTCCCGTTTCCCGAAAACCGAGTCCTCGCTGTCGATGGTCCAGCTGTGGGTGCGGGAAAAGACGTCGCCCTTTGAGCGGATTTTTTAATCAGCGATCCTTGTCGTTCAATAGCTTTAGAAGCTTTTATGGCTTCTGAGAGCTTTTCTCCGAAAAGCGTCTCGTCTTTTTCGTGGTCTTTTATAAGTGGCGTAAAAGACTTGTCCAGACAGGGAGTTAAGAGTTTTGTCCTCACCTGAGTTTCAGTATAATGTAGGTCGGTCAGGATCCTACAGCTGTCAGAAAGAATCTTAATAGCCTGAACTTTTTCATCTGTTAGAAGAAGCTGGGTAATAGCCTTATTAAGCGCGCTTATACCGAGGCCTAGTTGATCTTCTTCAACTGTATATTTTTATCACGGCTAATAACAATTTCTGGGACTGCAGCCTTAATTTCCGGATTCAAAGTAGGCGCCCTAAGGAGTTTACAGTTCTCCGGTATCTGATACTCTTTTAGTAATTTTTCCTTGAGATCCTTGGCAAGCCCTTTTTTAAGTAAAGGAATCCAACGTTGTGCTAAAGTGTGGTGAATATTTTCGCCGTAAACTGGTAGTTCATCCGTGGTATCGCCCAGTGCTGATAATAATTGCGGATCGAGCTGCGAAGAATCATCCTGCGCCAGTTGAATAGGCACCTCTGGGGTTATTTCAGTGTTTTCTTGAACGTCATGGGATTCAAGTGGAACGTGAAGCTGTATCGCCGTGATATCATCTTGCATGGTTTCGTCGTCTGAAACGATCAACGTTTCAAATTAAAACAAACTAGCCAGGCGTTACGCTTTTTAAACCCTCGTGTTGACCCACAGTCAACCTCCAGGTATATTTTACACATCATGCTATACCTTCGTGATACCCTCAAAGTGATATCCTCCAGGCTAGCTTACAGATGGTAATTTATTTATTTTACGCATCATGCTATACCTTCGTGATACCCTCAAAGTGATATCCTCCAGGCTAGCTTAGAGATGCTCATTTATTTATTTTGAACCACAGTAAAAGAGTATAATAGGTATCACGTATAGTGTATACACAGTATTGTAAATCGTTGTACACGAAGTTACTTAGTAATAAAATACATCATAACTAACCTTGATTTTTCTCGGAATCCGACGAAGATGAATATATAATCACACGATTACGTTTTTTGTTTGCACGTTCTTTAAGTCTTTTAATTTTATTTTCATAGTAACTAATTTGGTTGTCAGCGCTACGCTTAGACATAATGAAAAAGAAATTCGAAATATCACTATATATTTAAAAGTATCTAAGATTGAGTGCTCGTTGCCGCGCACAATAAAAGAATGAGGAGCATCGCCGCAAGGAAGTTTTTTCTATCTACCCTAATATTTTAATAAGTGCGAAGTTGCCGGTACAATGAAGGTACTACATTGTGACTATTATTTATCTGAAGAATGAAACGTCCGCAATATAATTATAGGTATTGTAAAATATGCACTTTTAACAACACTAGTTGACTCACCAGCGCGCCACCGCTCCGGCCGACTGTCTGACAACGACTGACCGCCCCACCACTCGGACCGGTACTTATAACCGAGCGACGTGCGCGCATGAGGCAACTTGTAGTGTGATATCTACATACACTACATCCCTTCCTTATTTTAGTTTATTTTATTTCTATAAGAATACTACCTGCTTACTACCGTTATAACGACGGAACACTGAACTGAACGATTGACAGTGACCCCCTCCACTCGTGTCATGAGACAATGCATTATATCTATTGCATTGACACAACCACTACATCCCTTCCTTTTCAACAAATTGTATTTATTGTAAAGTTGTACAAAGACGAGTACGGTTAGGATTGGGAGCCTTCGGAAAACTTGCAGAATGCATATGTATTCAAGTCTAAAATCCCGCAAACACTGAAAACACTCGTGTACAACCAATGCGTTCTCCCAGTGATGACGTATGCTTGTGAAACGTGGACGCTGACTCTCGGGATACTTCACCGCCTGAAAGTAGCGCAGAGGGCAATGGAACGTGCAATGCTTGGCGTCTCTTTGAGATACAGAATACGAAATGAGGACATTCGCCAACGCACCCGAACTACCAACATAGGTACCCGGGTTGCTCGACTAAAATGGCAATGGGCCGGACATGTTTCCCGCAGAGACGACAACAGATGGTCGTACAGAACCCTTCACTGGAGACCTCGCACAGGAAGCAGAAGTGCCGGCAGACCACCTGCCAGATGGTCGGACGACATCAAAAGACAGCAGGGCCGACCTGGACTAGAATCGCTGCATCAAGAGCATCGTGGAGAGCCATGCAAGAGGCATATGTCCAGCAGTGGACTTTGAGATGCTGAGAAGAAGAAGAAGAGAATCAAAGTTGTTAGATAATCATACTGAATTACTTTTAATATTTTACGTATACAATCAATCTCCCATAAACAAGGCAAACCGTTTTTTGTTTGTTTTAATAAGAATGCTTTACTTTCTCAGACTATACACAGTTACATTTGCACATCTCCACCGAGTGTAAAGTAGGATTGAAGCTGTTAAACAGTGTTTAACATCTTTTCATATATTTAAAACTTAATGGCGACTTTAACCATTGGGTCAGTACGATGATATGACCTCGTCTTCCTATTTCCATATTCTTTTCTTTTTTTTTTTCTTTGACGACCCGAATAGCACAGCGGTAGTGAGGCTACCTTATGTTCTTAGGGTCCAAGGATCGAATCCCGGTAGGAGAAAATGTTTGTGTGATGAGCGCGGACATTTGTTTCAGACTCATTACAAACAAAAAGTATCTGCGTAGTATATCAAATATCTAGTGTCCACGACACAAGCCTCGCTGCCCATCGCAGCACTAGATGGCGCTGTGTGTTATTTCTAGCGATATTTATTTATTATTATATTTACTTATTATTTTGTTGAATGACTGTAACAAACAAGTAAAATCAGTACACCAATTCGGTTTTATATTACTAATTGACACAAAGTCGATTTTCTTTCTTTAAAGATTTGGATTTATCAATCTTATCCCTAAATCCCGGCAGGCACACTTCTGAGCTTCTGACATTTGATCTGACGTTTACGCCCGTTTAGTTGAGATTAATTCATTATGGTATTTTGTATAACTTGTTTGTATAATCTGTGTATTCTGCAAATATGTCGAGTCATAGGCAAAACCAATGTATCAAATTATTCATTTTCGATTTTATAAAATTACTCCGAATAGTTTACGGAACAACTTTTTTTGTAGGTGTTCATTATGATGAGTGTAGACTATTAATAATAATAATATTCCACAACTATCACACAACGCCATCTAGTCCCAAGCTAAGCAGAGCTTGTGTTATGGGTACTAGACAACTGATAAACATACTTATATATTTCTAAATACATACATATTATAGATAAATTACACCCAGACACAGAACAAATGATCGTGCTCATCACACAAACATTTGTCCTGGGTGGGAATCGAACCCACGACCTCCGGCATAGCAGTCAGGGTCACTAACCACTAGACCAACAGGCCTGTCTATTAAAAACAAAGTTTGAAACCTGTGTATTAAAACAAAGTTTGATATTGACGCAGCATGGTACAGGATTCCATATATCCAGGAGCATTCTCCTACAACGTAACATATACTGAGAGAATTTCTCTTACATCGGTACATACAGTTGTTGTGTTTGTATTTTAAAATTATTACATTTTCCTTCTGTTTTCATTTTTTTTTCTACTATCTTAACTTTTAAACACAGTCCTAGTTATCTAATTTAAGGTTTGCTACACATTTAGTTATCAATGTATGTTGGAATTAGTATCTAATACTTTAATGTTTGCATGCCAATTTTTATGGCGAAATGTGTCATTGTACGAGTATTAAGTAAATATTATTTTTACCACCTTTTTTACTTACCATATTTATTGCAAATAAATATTTTTTCTTTGAATTATTTGACTTTGATCATATCTTTAATGTTTTGTGGCTGGTAACCAAATTAATGCCCAATCTCTGGCTGGAACCAGCAGTGGGTTTTATTGATAAATTTTGGTATGTGTAGCTTTTGTTTTGGTACATTGGTTCTACGAGTACAATAATAGATTTTAATTTCCTAATCCAGTTCTCGAAAAATCGAAACCGAAATGGCAGGGTAGAGCTACTTTGCTGCCATCCCAGAACCATTGTCCTCAGTTTGTAAATATACCAAGATAAGTTTGATCCCCGAACTTAGTCGTTTCTATCTTAGTCGTTTGATACCCATTTCAGCACACCTAATTACAACACTGTGCCCTTATTATCACCCAATTTTTTCGTAGTTTCCTTTATACCAATTTATCTTTAAGTATATAAAAACTACAACATTTTTATTTGGCTGTTCAACCTTTTTTTTTTTTGTTTTTTTCGGTGCCCTATACGTGCAATTGAATGGACGCCCCTTGCTTCCAATTTAATGGATACCATTGACCTACCACGCGCAAACAGTGCGTGGCAAGTGTGCTATGTCTTTCGAAGCATCGGTTCCAGGCTACACGCACCAATTTCATGTAGGTTCGTACTACCCAACCCACACACAACCAGTAAACAGCAATCAATACTTCGAAAGACATGCCGGTTTCCTCACGGTGTTTTCCTTCACCATTTAAAGAGCATCCACTGGTGATGAGTGGAATAATAACACAAAATGCTGGCCTGGTTTCGAACCCATGACATATGTCTGGCTAGGCCATCACCGCTCTTAATAAATAAATATCTGTCATTTCTGACCAGTAGGTATATTCTACTGCCATTCCCGTCATTACATGATGGACATGTCAATTCAATGACCAGTATGTATATTCTACTGCTAATACTGTCAATTTAATGACCTGGGGCCCAAGTCTGCTATTTTTACAAATTCGTCACTCCAACACTATTCCCTATCCATCCCATTGTAATTTTGCTTAAAGTTCGTAATCCAATAAATTTACAATGGTCGATCATTTGTCGGTCAATGGTCTCGTAATAAAATTGTGTTTTAATGACATTGTCGTATAGCCATTATTATAAAACCCATACTGCAGATGGTTTTAGCAATTTACTACTAAATGCGAACATTTATTCATACCATACTTCATTTGTAATACATTTTCACATTTGTCAATATGTATGAGATTACCATTCTATGACATTTCTTTTAATGGACTGTCGTCATTATATGGATGTCGTCAGTAGAAACAGAACTTGACAGAATTTGCCAGAACTTGCCAGAACTTGACAGAACTTGCCAGAACTTGACAGAACTTGCCAGAACTTGACAGAACTTGCCAGAACTTGACAGAACTTGACAGAACTTGACAGGACTTGACAGAACTTGACATAACTTGACATAACTTGACATAACTTGACATAACTTGACATAACTTGACATAACTTGACATAACTTGGTATAACTTGGCATAACTTGACATAACTTGGCATAACTTGACATAACTTGACATAACTTGACATAACTTGACATAATTTGGCATAACTTGACAGTACTTTGACAGAACTTTACAGAACTTGACCATTATGAAATCAGTGATCAACTATTATAATAGCAGACTTGAGGCCCTGAAGGTATATGCTACTAATATCACCGTCATTCTCTGATGACTTGTCAATTTGACCAGTAGATATATTTTACTGCTGTCACTGTCATTCTCTGATGACTTGTCAATTTGACCAGTAGATACATTCTGCTGCTATCACTGTTATTTCACAACTGTCATTTGAATGACCAGTAGGGATGTGCTACTGCTATCACTGTTATTTCACAACTGTCATTTGAATGACCAGTAGGAATATGCTACTGCTATTGCTATTGCTGTTATATCACAAGTGTCATTTGAATGACCAGTAGGAATGTTCTACTGCTTATTGGTTTATTTAATGTATGTGCTTTTTGTTTTATTATTTAATGTAGCACCAATCAAATAACTAAGCATTAGGTCCCGGGCTCGACCCATAAGTCGGGCAGCGTCACAGCTTCTTAATCAAGAACATCCCAATAACATGAACGACGCCAGCCAATATAGCAATAATAATGGACACATTATTGATTAGTATGTTTGCCCTCTATTGCCACATCCAGTACAGTCACTCACTTTTTAGTTTGGATCCGTATTTGCTTGGATGGTGATTAGCTACTAGATAAATTTGTTTTGTTATTATGACCGCTTACCCTCATATTTTGTTATTTTTTCTATGAGCATAAATGCGGAATAATTCTGTATGTTCATAAACATGTTATTTATATAGACAAATAGATATATATTCTTTACGATATATTTCCCCTGAATATTGTCAAACAGTGTCAATTGAATTACCAGTCTATGCTGCTTCCTTATCATTACAGTGATGATATCAATTTAAAAATCAGTATTTTATGTGGTCTCTAGACCCAAACAGTTAATCGTTAGTCCAATATCAATTTAATGATCAGTATAACTGTTTAATAAACTGAATAAACTAAAAATAACTTATGTTATTTCCTTTGTATCAAATAAATGACTAGACACTACGTCGCCTTACTTGCTTCATTATGTTTTGAAATTATCCAAAATAACCACCAATCAAACACTTCTTCCTATCTCTTTGAGAAATAGAAGCATGAAGGTATCACACCAGCTTACCTTACTAGCCTCATTATGTTTTGAATCACGTACACACATCACACATAATATTGTTATCACTGGTGAGTTTTATAAACGTGATTGTGATTATTTGCACCCCACAAAGGAAACCAGTAACCCTCGTTATTAGTCAGTTTAGCAATAGATACATAATACTAATAAAAATCAAATTAATCGTTTCTAAAAACTGTTGGCAATGCATCTGCGTTCCGATCTAATGAGTCGTAACACATTCAAGCGTACGACAGCTTTATAAGACTGCCGTCGCCTCGTTACTTATAAAATGTTTTGGTTACCTACTTGAATTATAACATTTGTTGCGTAATTGTAATAACACAATGATTTAAATATGATGATTGAACTTAATAGGTAAGCTGTTTTGGCATAGATAAGGAACTAAAATGATAGTGTCGCACACTTTAGTATTCCTCCCTTATTTAGGTTATTTTAACACTATTATTACACTTGCATTCCATAGGTTTATCCTCGTCGCCAATGTAAAATATGCACTTTTAACAACACTAGTTGACTCACCAGCGCGCCACCGCTCCGGCCGACTGTCTGACAACGACTGACCACCCCACCACTCGGACCGGTACTTATAACCGAGCGACGTGCGCGCATGAGGCAACTTGTAGTGTGATATCTACATACACTACAGGTATACACTTTATTTTCTGGTTAAGGCGCCTGCGGAGCATGCGTATTTCATACAAACGTAATACCAAAATAATTTGTAAATTAAACATATTCCTAAGGTAGTGTGTATTTATTTCGATTGAATTACAGAATATCTAGGTTCGCAAATAGCACCGTTTTCCCCCCAAAGGGTAGAAAACGGATATTTAGGTTCCAGCGTAGCTAGACCCAGCTTGAGATTACCCCTTGGATTTTCGCGTGTGACAACACTAAATTCCTATCCTACCTACACCCCGCGCGCGTCCCCCCCTACCACAGGACGCCCGCCGCCATGTTGCGCCGGGCGATCGCTTCGCTTGTTCTTCAGTACTCTCTCTCAAGCCGGCAAGGCCTAAAGTGGTGGGTCTAGCTACGCTGGAACCTAAATATCCGTTTTCTACCCTTTGGGGGGAAAACGGTGCTATTTAGGTGTCCGAGCTACGCTAGACCCACCTTGAGATGTGTTTATTTTCTGCCGGCGCAACATGACGTGCTGTGATCGGATTATACATTGAAAAGCAATTGAGGTGTAGCGTTATGATTCATTATGTTCTGTAATTAATTAAGAAAACTTTCCAATTTTGCAAAACTGTTTATTTTTCAGTAAAGCAAATGAGATCAAAGAAAACGTAACATAACTTTTCTTCCCAGTACAACAAAATGATTGAATCCTAATATATAGCTTTTCTTCAAGCTTTTAATTTATTACCTCCATTCATGAGGAGAAAAATCACACTGGTGAAAATAAATCAGTAAGATTTGCACCGCCTAAATCTCTATTTCGATTGGTTACCTCTTTAAAGTAATATTTAAGGAATGTGTCCCTACTTTTCCAATTACCTCTTCTTAATACTTCGTCAATGTTAATGTTTCTGTTAATCCACATGTCAGAGTTCACTGCAGCTCTAAAACTGCCGGGGGAGTCTTGAATGTTGGCCTCCCGGAAAAGAGTCCTGATCCATCCGGCTATAACTGTTCGAGAAGCTGCATTCACTTTTCCTCTAGTTGTGATAAACAGGCTGTTTAAGTTTTGTCTAGCTCTTCTTCGCTCATGTGATATGCTAATTAGTTTTTGAATCCATAGGACAGGGTTTAATCTTTCCGGTCCTTTATTTGATAAGTGCCACCCGGATTGTCGGTGGGTAGCCGAGTCAGTTTTAGATCCAAATCTGGGCCAGAATATCACGTGATCGCCATTATTTTCGAAAAGTTCCGGGCTTATATCCAATAAAGTTAAGTCATGTATCCTTCTTCCCGTGGATAGTAATAAAAGTGCCGTGACATGACGTGATATTTGAAATAAGCTATCAACATCGATGGAGTAATGTTGTAGATATTCAATTAAACTGCCAGCCTCCCAAGTGGATGGTTTTCGAGGTGGCGGTTTTGTTATGGCTATAGCTTTCATTATTTGCTTAACTAATGGATGTCTGGCTAAGGCTTCAGATTTTTCAGGGTTTGCAAAAGTGGCAACTACAGATTTGTGTACGGCTATAGTGCTAGGTGCCAATTTGACATCATTGTGCAAGTAGCAAATGAATTTTGAGAGGTCATCAGGTTTGGGGTTATCAATTTGGCACTTTCCTCTCGACCATACACGCCACCTTTCCCAGGCAATCTTATATGTCCTCAAAGTCGATTTGCGCCATGCGGACCCTAGGAGTATTTTATTTTCTTCATGCCAGGTCTCCACTAAACTGGCCCAGCCTGAACCCTCCATACCTGCAAAAACAGCTTTTGCACTTCTGGTGGAGGTCTCCCCGTTTTCAGGTCCGTTAGGTGCTGTCGCAAGTTGTGGATCGTAAATGGGGGACTTAGTGCCCGCTGTTTCAATTCCGCTTTCCAAAAGGTCTTTTCCCAATTCGGGACCACGAATAAGTATGTTCCTGTGCTCTTCTCTAAGTGTCGTAACACTCGTGGTATCAGTGACGGTGGGGGAAAGAGCCAACCGAGGTCGTAATGCCATGTTTTGCTGAAGGCGTTCACGAAAGCACATTCCTGATCTCGTGCATCTTCGCTCACATATCGTTTTACAACTGCTGAGTGAGAGCTCGCGAAAAGGTCTACTGATGGTGTGCCCCATTTGTTGAATATTATTTGCATCAACTGCTTCGACAGTGTCCATTCTGGTGCTTGGCGAAATCTCGAAAGGCTGTCGGCCAGCAGGTTGTATCTTCCTGGTAAGTAGCGGACTACAAGGTATATTTGATGTTGATGTGCAATTTCCAGTATATCTGTCGTCAACTGTAGTAGTTTTAAAGACTTTTTCCCCCCTTCTTTGGTGATGTATGCTGCCACGGATCTGTTGTCCGTTTGAGCTAAGACTGTTTGATATCTGTAAAGATGTGCCACTTTTTGAAGAACCACCTTTAATGTCCATAGCTCCTTTCGGTTGCTGTGCCAAGGTTGTTGATCGGTGGTCCAGGTGCCACTTAGGCTCCTGTCGTTTACTGTGGCTCCCCATCCTTGATCTGATGCATCGGTTGTAATAAATACTGAGGGATCTCTGTGGTGAATCGGTGATGTCTGATCGACATGATCTAACCACCACTGAAGCTCCTTCACGACGCATTGTGGAAGGCTGAATTTCCTGTTTCTGTCGTCCTCTGGGAGAAAATTTGCATGTCTTTGGATTTGCCTGCAATGAAGTCTTCCCAAGGGAACAACAAATGATGCAAAGCTGATGTTTCCTAGGATAACTTTTGCTTTGTGCCACGTCCACCAGTTTTTCTTCAATGTGTCTTCTAATAGTGTTATAATTTTTTGTGTTTTGGATCCTGGGAGGCATTTGAGGTTTTGTTCTGTCTTCCATATTATTCCTAAATATTCTATTACTCTTGTTGGAGCTGTAATCGACTTTTTTAAGTTGACACACCATCCCAGGTCTACCAGAAATCGCAGTACATGTTGAGTCTGTTGTAATAAAACATGCTGATTCGTGTGCATAATTAAAAAATCGTCCAGATACACAATAATTCTGATGCATTCTTTCCTGAAATAATTAGCCAGCCAATTAGAGATATTTGCAAAAGTGTATGGGGCTGTGGCCAGCCCAAAAGGCAAACATGTCATTTCGTAAATATTGTTGTCATAAGCAAAAGCTAGGAATCTGCGGTGTGAGTTAGAAATGGGGATGTGGAAATATGCTTGTGACAAATCTAATTTTGTCATGAAATCTGACGTATTCAAGCTAAACGGTATTTTGAAATGAGTAATCAGCCGAAATTTTTGAGGTTTCAAAAAGTTATTCAAATTTCTTAAATCAAATATAGGGCGGTTGGATCCATCAGATTTCCGACGCAGGAATAAGGGCGATAAGAAGCCTGATTTGTGGGAACACTTTTGAGCGGCGCCTGAATCCAAAATTTTTTCTATTTCTTGTGACATCTCTTTGGAAGTTTTTATTTGATAACGTTGGCAGGTGTTTTTACTAAATCTGTATGATGGTGGAACGCTTACAAATGGGATCCGGTAGCCTGATAATATTGATAAAATATTCTTCGGTGCCCCTAGTGTTTCCCAAACGTGAAGTTTTTTACTAACCTGCCCTGCACGAAATTTAGAACCTTTTATTCCTATTTTGTTTAATGGGGGCGCGTTTTGTTTGAAAACGAGGCCTTTCCGGCTTTCGATTAGCCGAGTTTTTACCCTGGTAGTTCTGTTGAGATCTTTCTCTGATTTGTGTCGATGTCCCCGGTAGTGTTCGTCTATCTCTAAACGTCGGACGGGTCGTGGACGCTGAAGCTTGAATTTTCCGAAACTTGCTGGGAAAAAACTTAAAAATGCCTCCTTGTTCTTTTATCAGGTCTGATAGTTGGGGTTCAGCGAATAAGTGGCTTTCTGATGGAGGAATTGAATGGAGTAATTCATTTATTATTTTATTTTGTGGTTTGTATATGGCTCTTCTTTGTTGTATTACCTCCGAGCGTTTGCCACAGGTATATTGTAGGAGCGAATCCGAAACTTTTCTAAAAGACGAGTCTGAATCCAAGAATTTCTTGCTTATATATGCCTTAACTGAGGCGGGAGCGTCTTGGTAAATGTCTTGAAATGCTCGTCGTTGTTGTAATAGCCCATGTGTTATCGCGCCGAGACATAGATCTATTTTTTCCAGTACTGAAACCAGTTGCCAAGGTGGGGTCACTGTTGCCAGATTACTATTAACTTTCAGAGCTGTGAAAGCTGGAGATGCCTGAAACGTCTTCTGCACTTCAGCATAACGGATGTTTTGCCAACTTTCGGAATTAAACCTCTGGCAGTCAATCCCTTGTTTCACATACGTTTCGTCGGCTTTTGTGACCTTGGCTTCGGTCTCTTTCGTTCCCGGAGTGAAATCCTGCAGTGGTTCCTCGGCGATTTCCAGTTCGTCTGCATTAGCACATCCCAGTGGATCTGTGATAATAGGTGGTGCATTCCAACTGTTTTCTGGTGCCGAGGGCTCTTCATCTTCGCTATAATTGGAGTGTATACTTGGGGACAATGGGCCCTGAGCTGAACACGGAGAATGGGCTTGATTATCTCGATTGATCATCAGTCTGACATTTTCATTAGTAGTTTGTGCTAACATACAGAGTTTTTCTAAGATGAGGTTTTGTTGTGCCATGAATTCACTCATCTTTGGTTCTTTAGTAGCAGTAGCAGGCGCATCTGGACTGTGGCTTCTTTTAGAAGCCCGCGAGCTGCTTGAGGTTGAGGCAATATCTGTGTTGTTACCTTGTGCTTTCAGTATATCAGAAGCCTCGTGTCTTGAAACGAGCTCAGCTTTAATCATATTAATCGCCTCCGGAAACTGGTTGTAAGCTTGAACTGGATGTATTTTTGCCATTATTGCTAATGGAGTATAAATTAATGCGCGGCCCAATGGCCAGGTTAATAATATTCTTTTTATATTTTTATAGCGTCGCTCGCTGAGTGTGTTTTCTGGGCTGTGGGCCTTTGCAAGACTGACTGTTGGAATTGCAAAGCGTAGTCTGCATTCCGTATCCGAAGAGATTTTTTCCCCGAAGAGGTCTTTATAAGTAGCTGTATTGACTACCCAGGCCCTCCATTGGTCTGGGTAAACTTCGTCCAAGAGTTTTACAATGTTATTAAAGAACCTTTCTTCTTTTGCCGGAGGTCTCCACTCGGTAAGCGTGCCCAGTGTTGTTTGCTCCATCTGGAAGCATTGCAGTGTGTGAGCTTTCATATTTATGTTTTATAATGCTGGTATGATGCACGCAGCTGACATTTGACAGTTGGTAGTCTGTTAGGCAGAACACAAATAACCCGCTCGGCAAAAGAAATGACGGCTGCCCGGCAGACGACATTTACTAGCCCACAGCCGACGTGTCGTCTGCTGATGAACAGACGACGTCGTGTGCACAGCCGACCGTCGGCTGCGCACAATACACAGGGCTTTCCTGTTAAATTTTTGCAGACGCATTCTAAGCCATCTGTCGGCTTCAATATTATGGATGTAATACCTAAGTACGACAACTTAAGGGCTCTCCTTATTGTCGTACTTACTTTTGTAAGTAATAACAGGGCTTTCCTGTTTAACACTTACGGAACATTTATAATAAACGACGCAATAATTTAAAAACAAATTAGATAGGACTTACCTTTATTTTAGTATAAAACAGAAGTAAACTAAGATAATATCACTAACACTGTTTCTAGTCTCGAAATAATGTTATCACTTCGAAAATCCAAGACGTACTGAAGAACAAGCGAAGCGATCGCCCGGCGCAACATGGCGGCGGGCGTCCTGTGGTAGGGGGGGACGCGCGCGGGGTGTAGGTAGGATAGGAATTTAGTGTTGTCACACGCGAAAATCCAAGGGGTAATCTCAAGGTGGGTCTAGCGTAGCTCGGACACCTAAATATATATTTTGATTGGACACTGATTTTAACAAGAGTTATAAGAAAAATAAGTTTTCTATTGAAAATTTAAATTCCTCATATCTCGTCTTTGCATCACTATTCTCTCAAAAAACATATTTGGGAACATAGATATTCTGTAATTCAATCGAAATAAATACAGACTACCTTAACAATATGTTTGATTTACAAATAATTTTGGTATTACGTTTGTATGAAATACGCATCCTCCCTTATCATGCCCCTTAACAACTATTATAATGTAACTCGAGACAACCTTCGACGTCTGTATCCGCAAAAGTAATGACCGTTGCAAGAGATATTTTTACCAACTGAAATAACGGTGTTGCCACCTTAAAATGAACGAATGATTTACTAAATAATTGAGTATTCGATAATTGTCTATGATGTTATGGTATTAATGAATCGATAATTAGATATGCTAACACTTTAAAGTGATATCCAGTGGCGGATGCTAATAATCAGATGGTACCGTACCTTCTGGCTCGCTAATACATACCTCGACGCTCTCGTGAACCAACACTACATCTAGCCAGATTATGATACCTCCATGCAGATTCTTCAAAAAATTATTCTCAGCCATGCCTAAGACAGTAAATTTAATAATAGAAACAATCATTAATAATAACCGAAGCACTATTTAAAATTAAATCAACACTTATGAACACAGTGCCCTTTATGGTTAAGTATAAGATAAATTATGTTTATTTTGCAAATAGGTTTTTAGAAACACTTTTAAATTACTCGTTATTTTTTAAAACTAGATGGGGCTAGTGTTCAGTACCTAACTACTCTGAGAAGAAACAGTTGAAACAAACTCAAAGGTCATAGTCTCTTTCAAAGTCCAAACATTGCTGAACTCACATGATGACTATGCAGATGTGTCTGAGATGGTATTTCGAGAAAAATAAAACACACAGATTTGAGTGGACCTGTCCAGTCAGTGCAAGCATTTGTCAGTACTGTATCGTGTAGCTCGACTTATAACTGAAGGAGCTCAACAAAACGACTAACAATACCAAATAATGGACATTTAGGAAGGTCGTTTATTAGTATTCAAACTGCCAGACAATCATGGGAAAAAAATAAATAAAATAAAAATGTGGCCTACATGGTCCTCACGTTCACAACAATTAAATAATAATAATTTACGAAATCAATGTCAATAAAAATCACAAAAATCATTAAATGTGTTACGATGCCAACCTGCAACCTATGCACATCGTACCGACAAACGACAAAGCGACCGTTCGTATTACGACGTTCGTATTGCGCTTCAGACGTCACAGACTATTGTCATCGCCTTTTCTTTACCTAACTTCGGTGGGAACGGACACTGATATGTTAAACCTAATTCATAAGAAATCAATTTTATAATTGTTATCTGTAATTTGTGAATCTTCGAAATATATGTCGTAACCTATGGGACTTATTCATTGGAGAGTTTCCCGACACACGCCCCACACATATTTAATGTCACAATAATAATAAAAAAGTAAAACACTTAAGACTGTGAAAATATATTATGCACATCAAATCAATAAATGTCACATAAAATAATAATAAAAAACATGTGCGTCTCGGGACGCTTGATCGAAGTGATAACTTAAACTAATACGTCTGTAATACCAAATGATTTGAAAAGAGTAACCATGGCGTTTTTTGCCGGTTCTTCTCCATGGAATCGACTCAAACTCAAAAAAGAAGAAAAGAACGGGCAAGAAACTCCATGGACACTCTTTCAAATCAAACTACTCTTACAAAATCTTGGTTACATCATTCATTTTGTGATTATACATAAATGTGAGAACGATATACAAAGACGTGCACATTAGGAGCGTCCGGGAAAAGTTTAACCACTATGCACGACAAGATTTTGACACATGACACATCAGCTGAATCGGCAAACTTTCAGCATTCGATTTTTTTATGAACAATTTGTCAAGGAAGCTGTTTCGTACCATACGTTTGTGGTTAATATCTCCAGTAACCTGTTCAGGTCGGTAAAACGGCGTCAGTGTATTGCCTAATATATATAAAACACATATTACTGCACCCTATAATAATGTACATATGCAAGCTTCTCGTTTGCTAAACAAACTGAAAAACTAAATAAAAAAAAACAGTGACCTTCTATCTGCGTTCTTATTTTAGCCATTATTCATACATCATTTCATAAATAAAACCGACTTCAAAAAAAAAAGTGAAAAATAACTTTAGCTTCTGAAGTCGGTGACGTTTGTATGATTGATTTAATTTTTTTGTCACCGACTTCAGAAGCTAAAGTTATTTTTCACTTTTTGTTTTGAAGTCGGTTTTATTTTTTGCAAAAAAGTTTTTATTTTTCACTTTTTAGTGGTTCACATGTGCTTGGTACACATGGAAAGTGCATACCGTTACAATTACAATAAGCCCAAACACGACTAGGATACATTGTCTCATTATGGAGTTCTGTGACTCTTGGCTTCATCATCAGATCTGATGGTAGATTGGTTCTTATCAAACGCAAATGCTTCACTTGTTGTGGAAAATACCAAAATTGCTGTACGTTATCCTATAAAATTTGAAGATTTCCCTCGATTTCGCCAAGATTCCATCATCAGATCCCGCCTTGGCGAATATGGGACCAACTTGGATGTATACCCTTTCAAACAAAAAAAGAATTTTTCAAATCGGTTCAGGCGTCTTCGAGTAATCGGTGAACATACATAAAAAAAATACATACAGTCGAATAGAGAACCTCCTCCTTTTTGGAAGTCGGTTAAAAATGACGATCAAAGTCTTGACAAAATATATTACTAAAAAAAAGCGGCCAAGTGCGAGTCGGACTCGCCCATGAAAGGTTCCGTAGCAGATTTAATGAAAGGTAAATTGCTGTTTACGATTTATGACGTATTAAAAAAAACTACTTACTAGATCTCGTTCAAACCAATTTTCGGTGGAAGTTTACATGGTAATGTACATCATATATTTTTTATAGTATTATCATTCTCGTATTTTAGAAGTTACAGGGAAAGTTTCCAAAGTGGAAAAATGTGTGTCCCCCCCGGACACACATTTTTCCACTTTGGAAGTATCTCTCGCGCAAACTATTCAGTTTAGAAAATAAACCTAAATATCATTTTTAAAGACCTATCCATAGATAAGTACCCCACACGTATGGGCTTAATGAAAAAAAAAATTGAGTTTCAGTTCTAATTATGGCAAAAAAAATGTATTTTTCTATTTTTGTGTAAAAATCTTAATCTCTACTTACCAAGTTTCAAGAGCATAGTTCTTATAGTTTCGGAAAAAAGTGGCTGTGACATACGGACGGACAAAAACAATGTTGCAACCTACTTATCACATGACATATCACTTCGTAGTGCTGACCGTAAACCCGAGTTTCATCATTATGATTAAAATGATGCATTCAGCCTAATCGATACTCGCAATCAAATTAAGTTTGGAAAAAAAGTTTTGAGACGCAATGAAAACTCCTTGGTATAATTTCAAATAATTATAAATAAATTCTGAAATGAATCCTTTTCAACTACTTTTTTAATAATATTATGTAGTAAATATTTGTTGCTTTTGATTGACTTATTATTAATTAATAAACACAGAACTCTCTAAACTCTAAACAAATAACGAAATTCTTGCTTTAAGTCAACATTTGGATGATAATCTTTCCTTTAAAAACTTATGGATTGGAGAGATCGGAGAAACGCCGCCGTTGCCGAACTAGCACCGTGTGGCAAAAAATAAAGTCTCACAGTTTAAGCAAAGACAAAATCTGAAAATGAAATTATACATTTTCAACTGTACGAACGGACAACCTCTTGCTAAATTCGCGTCGAATTTTTTTATTAAAAATTTAAATTAGGAATGTAATTGTGACTATACACATACATTCACATTTATAAAATATTTTCATTTATTGTGAATTTTGTTTTGTAATGTCTGAAGGTTGGATATAGTGCGCCAAGGATCGGAAAAAATTGAATGATAAATAAATATTATGGATTCTAAAACCGTTGTTACTAAACCAAGCTTATCTAAGTATTCAAAATCAAATGAAAATTCATAATCTGCCTTGCCTTTTCCCAACTATGATGGGGTCGACTTCTAGTCTATCTGAATACCTACTGACTGCCTATCTGACCTCCACAACCCAGTCGGTACGGGGTGATACGATACCACACGGTAAGACTGGTTGTCTAACCTATGGGGTCGCCGACTACCTGTAACGACTGTCTAAGAACTACAAATGACCGCCGGGACCAACTGCTTAACGTGCTTTCAGAGGCACGGAGGAAACTTGGTATGTAATGGGTGGTCACCCATCCACAGATCAACCTAGGTAAGCAAGGCTTAACCTAAACGTCGACCCGAGCGGCCGTTATTATTTAGCAACGAGCTCCTCCCCTCGGCCTCTCTTCCAAAATTAAATTAAAATTATTGTTCGGAAAAGACGAGAAATACATAAAATTAAAATAATTGTTCGGAAAAGGCGAGAAATACATAAAATTAGAAAGTCATGGGAAGGCCTTTGCCGACGAATGCGATAGAAAAGGGTTTTAAAAAAAAGTGTTTGAAAATAATAAAATGTTGTATCCCAATAACGAATCCAACCGAACACAGTAACCTATTCATACTATTCCCCATTTTGTTTACTACATACAATTATCATGGTAGGAACCAAACCAATTTTCACCACACCTAAAAAATCAGTACTGTACCAAGATCCCTGGCGCACTGACAACCAACGAAAAAAAAATCACAATAAATTACCTAGTTTTAAGTACAATGTAATTTTGAACAGCGAGTGCATTCTTAATTTAAATTTTGGATATGGAAAAAAATTGGCGCGAATTTAGCCTTTGATCAATCTGTGCTGTTTATTGTTGGGTTGGTACAATGTACGAAAAACTATTAAGATTACTTATTTAAGCTTAAAACAATATTACAATAAATATAAACAAAATTGTTTTAATTTCCATCAATCGATTTGCTAAATTCCATAAATACTCCAGTTAATCGAAATTTACAAAAAAAGAATCGATTTGAATAATCGCTTTCACACATCACAAATATAAAAACCGGCCAAGAGCGTGTCGGGCCACGCTCACTGTAGGGTTCCGTAGCTTCCCAGACCATTAAAAATACCAACATTTTTCGTCAGCAAAAATAACTTTGTTTTTCATAGTATTTGTATGAAAAACAAAGTTATCATTTGCGTTTTTTTGAAAAAGTGCTATATAACTCAAAAACTATTCAACTCATCAAGTTGAAAATAATTTTCCTAGAAAGTTCATATAAAGGTCTACTTCTGTGATTTTTTTCATATTTTTTAAACTTATGGTTCAAAAGTTAGAGGGGGGGGGGACACATTGTTTTTGACTTTCGGAGCGATTATTTCCTAAAATATTAATATTATCAAAAAATGATTTTAGAAAACCCCTATTCATTTTTTAAATACCTATCCAACAATATATCACACGTCAGGGTCAAAATTAAAAAAAAAATCGCTCCCCACTTTACGTCTGGGGGAGGTACCCTAGTAAAAATGTTTTTTTAAATTTTTATTTTTGCACTTTGTCGGCATGATTGATATACATATTGGTACCAAATTTCAGCTTTCTGGTGCTAACGGTCACTGAGATTATCCGCGGACAGACAGACAGACAGACATGGCGAAACTATAAGGGTTCCGTTTTTTGCCATTTGGCTACGGAACCCTAAAAAAAAGAAAAATAAAATGGTTTTCTATTTTCGAATACAAAATTAAGTACTGGTCATGAATATTATAAATAAAATAAATAAATATTGCTGGACATTAACACACAGCGCCACCTAGTACCACACTAAACAAGGTTTGTGTCGTGGACACCAAATAGTTGATATACTACATTTATATACTTTTTTGTTTGTAAATATATACTTATTATACATTAAACATCCATGACTCGGAAACAAATGTCCATGCTCATCACACAAACATTTGCTCCTACCGGGATTCGAATCCAGGACCGAACTAAGAACGTAAGGCAGCTTCATTACCACTACGTTATTCGGGTCGTCAATTATGTGTTATTGGTCCTATATTAGTAAATTACGCTAAGATCTGGGTATTCTCATGTTGTTTATAATATTTGAAATGATATTTGTCCTTTATCTGTTGTCGAATCTAAACGTGCCTGTGTGTTAATATGTGAAAAATAAATGTAAACAAACTAGACGCGAAAGTTCGACTTTGGACATCAAAATCCTGACTGTACCATCTCTCTACATCTATGAAGCTTGTATCTTTGTAAAAAACAACATGTCTTTATTTAAATCTGTCGAAAGTCAACGGCGCTCAAAAAAGCTGCACCCGCTATTCACTAAAACTAAATTCCTATACAATAGTATTTATGCAATGGCTCCAAAGCTATATAACAAATTACCTGATCAAATTGTATCAAGCAACAACATGAATGAGTTTAAACGCAGGCTTTTCAATTTTTTGAATGACAGGGTGTATTATTCTGTTAATGAATATCTTAATGACAAACTAAAATAATATTATAAATTAGAATCTGTCTGTAAAATGTTGTTCCCTTAAGATTGACTATAGTTTCTATTGACATAATGTATTGTATCTTGCATCTAATAATATGTTTGACTGATTGTGATTGTGACTAATGAACATTTGTTTTATGTGCCGTCTTAATTTTTCTTTTCTTCTTTTTTGACATTTTACTATTATGTAGCGTTTAGTGTTTGGCATGAAATTTTGACATTTACTACTTGGTTTTTAACTTTATTTTTTGATTTTATTTTGATCATTGACATTTGATTAACTGCACTATTTTTTATGCCTTCTGGCGGGACATAGTGTGGACCAACATTTATTTATATAACGTCTGTATTATTTACCCTATGTTCACAAAATGAATAAATGAATGAATTTGAATTTGAAAATATATCATTACCACTGCTTGAATTCGTCACATAATTAAATGACAAGTTAATAATTCTCAACATAGTGGAGCTGGTGAAATAATTCTCAACATAGTGGAGCTGGTGAAATAATTCTCAACATAGTGGAGCTGGTGAAATAATTCTCAACATAGTGGAGCGTGAAAATGGCGATGAACGTATTTACGCATTTGGATTTTATTAGGGTAAATTAGGAATGTTGCGCGATAAATACAGAACTTTGAATGGCTTTAACATATGATCTTTTTCTCGAACTCTCTTAATTGACGCACACTCATAGTCTTTCATAATCAGAACATTAAATATTTACATAAAAATAAGGATATCGTATGTCTTAAACGCCGGCCTCATTCGGGGCCAGTACCGAGCCAGCGTAGGTTTCAATACCCGGCCCCGAATGGGGTCCGTACCGAACTTTATGGTTAATCAACTATTTAAAAATAAAGTAAGCTGAGCGATGACCAGTCTCAACTGACAGCGGCCGTTCACGAACATGACGCATATATCAGCACCATTCAACTCGACCATATTGAAGGGAACTAATGACCCGACACAACCGCTACCATCACCGAGACATTTGAGTGAGCATGTTCAACCTTTTTTGAATAAATTCGGATTGAGTTTTTAGACATGGTGTCAAAATAAAAAGGAATTTAAATGAAAAGCACTAAGGAGTGTTTACATCAACTTCGAAGCAAATCGCCGCCAAAATAACTTTCTACCCCTTTTTAACCCCGTTGGGGGTTATGAATTTCAATAAAAAAAAATAAACAAAAATAGCTTCAGAAGTCGGTGACCTTTGTTTGATTGATTTAGTTTTTTTTTGTCACCGACTTCTTAAGCTAAAGTTATTTTTCACTTTTTTGTGTGTTTTTGAAGTTGGTTTTATTTTTTGCAAAAAAGTTTTTAAGGCGCTACCCCAAGCAAAAGCCGTTTTTTGTGCAGTTTTTTGGAGCCAACTCCTCTTTATCCAAAAGAAATACCAAGTAATAAAAATACATTAAATTTCTACATATTCTTAGACTGCAAAGTGGTAGTTTTATTTTTTATTTAAGTCTCATAATGTGTAATAAATCCCCTCACAATGAAACCACAAAAATGAGAACAAAATATTTATAACATGCTTCTTCTCGTAAAGTTAACATTATTTTGATTTGCTTCTTATACTAATGGATAGACAATTTAATAATGAACATAATGCTAGTTTTTTTTTTCAAAAGACGGAAATTTGATTTTATAAAGAATAAAAATCACTAACCCGCAGTGACTGACGTAAAAACCACTTTGTAGTGCAAGCTGATTAGAACTTTATTCTAATAGTATTTCAAACGAAGTTTGAATCACCACAAATAGAGTTGCTAATTTTGCCTGGGGTAGCGCCTTAAGCTATTGCATAGCTTCTATCGCGGGCATTAAGCGTGGAGACCGAATCCAGAAATTCCGTAACGAAAATAACCTAACACCCCATGTCAGATAATGACAATGACAAGCTAGTTTTCTTTTTAATATATTGCCGTAACTAGGAGTTGTAGGTTGTATACATTTGATGTTAGACCTTCTTTCCTTTCCTTCCTTTCCTTCCTTTCCTTCCTGGAGCTTACGCTTGATTCAAGGCTACAATGGGGTTCTCATTTAACATCTCTTGCGGGGCGCTTAAGTTCAGCAGCATATGCCATTAGAAAAATCCGTCAATTCACTGATGTAGATACCGCTAGACTGGTCTATTTTAGTTACTTCCATAGTATAATGTCTTACGGTATTTTGCTATGGGGACGGGCTGCTGATATTGAGTCTATATTTATTCTGCAGAAAAGAGCCATCAGAGCCATATACAATCTTCGTAGGCGCGATTCTCTAAGGGAACTTTTTAAGGATATTGGCATCGTGACGGTTCATTGCCAATACATCTATGAAAACATAATGTACGTTAGAAAAATTCTGCATCTTTTCGGTAAAAGAGGCGACAGACACAATTACAGTACTAGAAATAGGGACCAACTAGTTCAGCCAGGCTTTGGACTCGCTAAAGTAGACTCATCTTTCATGGGGTACTGTTTGAGATGCTATAATAAAATTCCACAAAGTATTCTTGAACTGAATGAGACTAAATTTAAAACATACATTAAACGAACACTATGTAAGCAAGCATATTACAAGTTGAGCGATTATATCGCTGATAAAAATGCTTGGCTCAATGCTGGTCCTGCTCCACAAGGACAGGGGCTCAAAAATTGATAGCATTAAATGGTATTGTTGGAGCTGCTGAAGATTGTACAACTATCTTTGCATTGTATTGATTCAATCTATTTAGTATTATATAAACGCATAGCCCATATCCGTCTGTATGGTGCCGGACGTAAAGAATAGCACCATCCCATATCTTCCCGTGGGTGTCGTAAGAGGCGACTAAGGGACTTACCAGAGAATGGGCAGCAGCGTTCTCTGTGCTTTTGTAACAACCGTACTGCGATCGCCAACCCGCCTGCCAAGCGTGGCGATTATGGCAAAACCCCCCAAATGGACACCGCATTAAATAAATGGCCCCTAGTACCCGGCAGCCCGTCTACCCTCGACTACGGCAGCGGTCGAGGTTATGGCGTGGCAAGGGGTGCGAAGAATCCCCGGATGGGATTCGGCTGCCAACACCAACGACTGGACCTGGCAACTTACAACACGCGCACACTCCGGACCGACGAGAAGGTAGCGGAGCTCGAAGAGGAATTGAGCAGGCTGCGATGGAGTATTGTGGGATTGTCTGAAGTCCGAAGAGAGGGGGAGGACACGATAATCCTAAAATCCGGGAACCTGCTTTATTTCCGAGAGGGTGACCGGCAGTCCCTGGGTGGTGTTGGGTTTATCGTCCACAAGTCCCTTGTGAACAACGTGGTGAAGATCGAGAGTGTGTCGACCAGGGTGGCGTACCTTATACTCAGAATATCCTCAAGATATTCGCTGAAGGTCATACAGGTCTACGCCCCGACCTCGGCACACCCCGACGACGAAGTGGAGACCATGTATGAGGATATCTCTAAAGCCATGCATGGTTTCAAAACTCACTTCACCGTTGTCATGGGGGACTTCAACGCGAAACTGGCCAAACAAGACGGGGATGAGCTGCAGGTGGGGCAATTTGGAGTTGGACGTCGGAACCACCGGGGCCACCAACTGGCTAGTTTTATGGAGAAGGAGGGCCTCTATATGATGAACTCCTTCTTCAAAAAGCGTGAGCACAGGAAGTGGACCTGGCAGAGCCCAGATGGTGCAACAAAAAACGAGATTGACTTCATCATGTCAACCAAGAAGCAAATGTTCAATGATGTCTCTGTGATCAATTCGGTGAAAACCGGGAGCGATCACCGCATGGTAAGAGGCACATTGAACATCAATATCAAGCTAGAAAGGTCTCGACTGATGAAGTCTACGCTCCGTCCAGCACATATCCAAATCCAAAACCCCGAGAGCTTTCAGCTCGAACTCCAGAACCGTTTCGAGTGCCTAGGCGGCTCAGTGGACGAATACAACGATGGGTTCGTGGAAACTGTCCATACGACCGGGTCTAAGTTCTTCAAGACACGTCGTACAGATCAGAAAAAGAGGTTCTCCGATCAAACTCTCGAGCTCATGAAGGAGCGGCGTGAGATGATCCTGCAGTCTTCAGATGAGGCGTCGAAATACCGGCAGCTCAATAGACAGATCTCTAAATCCTTAAAGAGCGACCTCCGCCGCTTTAATACCGAGCGTATTAAAGACGCAATCGAGCGGAACAAAGGCTCCAAAGTATTTTCAAGAGATCTGGCTATTGGGCAGAGCCAGCTCACGAAACTGAAGACCGACGATGGCAGGATCTTATCCGCCAAACCGGAGCTACTGAGGGAGATCGAGAGCTTCTATGGACAGTTGTACACGTCAACCAGCAAACCCATTGTCGACCTAGCAAACGACCCAAGAGCTAGACTAACCCGACACTATACCGAAGACATCCCGGACTTCAGCCTGTACGAGATTAGGATGGCTCTGAAACAGCTCAAAAACAACAAGGCACCGGGTGATGACGGAATAACGGCCGAACTCCTGAAGGCGGGTGGAAAACCGGTACTTAAGGCCCTTCAGAAGCTGTTTTATTCCGTCGTACTCGAGGGGAAAACGCCACAGGCATGGTGCAGGGGTGTGGTGGTACTCTTCTTCAAGAAGGGTGACAATGCCCGGTTGAAGAATTACAGGCCCATCTCACTTCTAAGCCATGTCTACAAGTTGTTTTCAAGAGTCATCATGAATCGTCTCGCGCGCAGGTTTGACGATTTCCAGCCACCCGAACAAGCCGGCTTCCGAAAAGGCTTTAGCACCGTGGACCACATACATACGATTATTTATATAATAAACTATCTTGGTCGCGGGATATTAACCAAATAAAAACCAGAGCATCTTCATACCTGATGTTGGCTTCCTCCCACAGAACTGCTGCCTTCCGTGGTAGTTTCAAATTCGCCGCCAGTCGCTGCTGGAATGACCTCCCACCACCGTTTCGTGCTGTAAAAACAGTTGGTACTTTTAGAAATAAATACAAAAAATATCTACTCCAACAGCAAAAAGTTTTATCCAGCTAAACTTACCAATGGTTCTGCACGCAGCTGGCAATGGTGGCCGGAGCGTCTTGTCGTTCTTATTTTTGTAGGTTACTTGGATGATAAATCATTTTCTAGTGTCTGTTAACACTGAGAAGCACTTCTTTTACCGATAATTCGTCACTTTTTTCCTTCTTCGGTAACTCAGTTATTAAACATAAGTAGGTAATGATTGTGTCTTGTTTGGACTCTGTTGACAGCCCCAGTTTAATACGAATATCTTACATTACACTATCACTGCACACTATCTGATGATTATGATCACAGTATTATTTGGTATTCATGTTTTGTTTGATTTCACTTGCTAGCTAGCTGACATGCGTAATATTCCAATCAAAACAAAACAAATATATTATGTGAAATATGTGAATGTCTGCGCCCGCGTCTGTCTATGTTCGTCAGTGTTGCCAGTGAAAGGCATGGCACAGATTGGCGAACAGTATTCATTACGTGGGGTGTAGGTGTTATTATTATTTTCTTTATATTTATTTATACTTCACACATTAATTTATTTGTATTGTTTATTCGTCTACACTTTATTTTTATTTTTATCCGTATCTGGCCTGACCGTGGCATCACCTTCACTTTGGGCCCTATCAGAATACCAGCGCTGTGACGTTTTTTTTTTAATGTTACAGCACCATGCTGAGATAGAAGCCTTTTGGCCTCGTACAGGACGAGTTTCGTTTCTTTTAATTTTTAAATATATGTTTGTTTTTTCTGTGTAAGTTTTATTATTAAGTTTTATACTGATGTTTTTGATGTGTTTTGTCCTGTGCGTGCTAATAAATGCTTTTTCTTTCTTTCTTTCTTTCTATACGCTTCGGCAGGTTATACAGAAGACCGAAGAGTATAACTTGCCTCTCTGCTTAGCGATTGTGGACTACGAAAAAGCCTTTGATTCGATCGAAACCTGGGCTGTACTGCAGTCTCTCCAACGGTGCCAAATTGACTATCGGTACATCGAGGTGTTGAAGTGTTTGTGCAAAAACGCCACCATGTCAGTCCGACTTCAGGACCAAGCCTCGGAACCTATCCTTCTGCAGCGAGGTGTAAGACAGGGAGACGTCATATCTCCGAAACAGTTCACCGCTGCACTGGAGGATGTATTCAAGGTTCTGGACTGGAGAGGGCTAGGCATCAACGTCAATGGCGAGTACATCACTCACCTTCGGTTTGCCGACGATATTGTGGTCATGGCGGAGACCATGGAGGACCTCAGTACAATGCTCGATGACCTCAGTAGAGCTTCCGAAAGAGTGGGTCTAAAAATGAACATGGACAAGACGAAGGTCATGTTGAATGCCCATGTCACACCCATTCCTATCAAGATCGGAGACTCTACACTCGAAATTGTAGACGATTATGTATACCTAGGACAAACGGTCCAGTTAGGTAGGTCTAACTTCGAGAAAGAGGTCAATCGTCGAATCCGACTCGGCTGGGCAGCGTTCGGGAAGCTGCGCGGTATCTTCTCGTCCAACTTACCGCAGTGTCTCAAGACGAAAGTCTATGACCAGTGTGTGTTGCCAGTGATTACATACGGGACCGAAACGTGGTCGCTCACAATGGGCCTTATCAAAAGGCTTAAAGTCACCCAAAGGGCAATGGAGAGGGCTATG
Source organism: Xestia ashworthii (assembly GCA_950022955.1). Taxonomy (NCBI): domain Eukaryota; kingdom Metazoa; phylum Arthropoda; class Insecta; order Lepidoptera; family Noctuidae; genus Xestia; species Xestia ashworthii. Next base: position 23,378,338 of record OX465564.1, on the reverse strand, counting down.
CTCGGAGTTTCCTTGCGTGATCGAATCAGAAATGAAGACATCCGCAAGAGAACCAAGGTCACCGACGTAGCCCGAAGAATTGCTAAACTTAAGTGGCAGTGGGCAGGGCACATTGCTCGCAGAACGGATGGCCGATGGGGCCGAAAAGTTCTGGAGTGGTGACCGCGAACCGGAAGACGATGCGTTGGAAGACCTCCCACTAGGTGGACCGATGACCTGGTGAAGGTTGCGGGAATCCGGTGGATGCGAGTCGCAAGGGACCGGTCAATGTGGCGACACTTGGGGGAGGCCTATGTCCAGCAGTGGACGTCTTTCGGCTGAGATGATAGCCCATATTGTGTGAGTACTATGTACTAGAAAGCTATCATTCACTGGAAACCTAGGCTACTTTAGTTTTTGACTTGAATGTGCCCTGGCGGTTGAGAATGTCATGCTCACTCAAATGTCTCGCTGATTATGGCGCGTGTCTCGGACCATTTAGTTCCCTTCAAAATGGTTGAGCTGAATGGTGCTGATCCATGCGTCATGTGCGTGAACGGGCGCTGTCAGTTGTGACTGGTCATTTCTTAGTCGCCATGGTTTATTTGAATTAATTATTTTGTTTTTTAGTTGTATTTTGTTTTTGTTTTGCTATGGACACTTACGTGCACATCTTGCTACATTGTTCTCACATAATATAACATCTCAACATGAATGATGTAACCAAGATTTTGTAACAATATTTTGATTTAAAAGAGTGTCCATGGAGTTTCTTGCCCGTGTTTTTCCAATCAATCTCATAAGGACAGATTCTCTTAAGGACAGATTCTCAAAAAGACGGATTCTCAAAAGGACAGATTCTCAAAAAACCGAATATGGTACAGGTGCACACACAAATTAATAGAAGGAAATAAATTAAGTAATAAGGTTAATTACATTAACTTAAAACTTGAGATTGCTTCTATTCATAAATTTAAATGAGGATACATTGCAATACAAGAATCGCAAGGCAGCTGCGTATATCTCAAACACATGCCGATATTTTCGTCTGGGCTTCGTTTGATGGCTCCATAGAGATCTACGCTAGGGAATGGGCAACTACAGTACTTTCACAGTTTTTATGTCTTGTGACTGGGACTGTAGCTACATTTAATTTTCATCTTCGTTTCGACAATTCAAAAGTGCCTGTTATTGGCCTACTTGAAATAAATGCTTTGATTTGATTTGATTTGTAACCATTTTTAGGGTTCCGTAGCCAAATGGAAAAACGGAACCTGTCGTGTTTCTTACCCCAAAAAGAAAAACAAGGAGGGAAACACAAACAATTAATTTTAATAAATGAAATTTAAAATAAATATAAATAAAAAAAAACACGGACCTATCTATATCACGCTTCAGAATTTGGAAATTGGAAATTTGAGAGGAAGATTCCCGATACTTGGTAAGAGCTTCTCAGATCAGGCTTCAGGGCTTGGGGCGCGTCAGGTGTCAGGCAAGGCAACCTTCAGGGTCCAGCTCTGTAGTTAGGCGAACAGCTCAGGGCTTGGGGCGCGTCAGGGCGTCAGCGCCACCACACAGCTCACCTTCAGAGGGCGAACTTCACCGTGATATCAGTGACTTTTAAGTAGAAGTATCTCACTTCAGATCCCGTTGTAGACTCCACTCGAATGTGTCGAAAATTCCCTTTTATACCCACTTCACAAACTCTACACCTTAGTCAAAATATGTGGCTTGGCCATTTCGCTACATTCACATCGGCGTAAGGTGAAAAATTAATTCACTGTTCATTACTTTTGTGTTATACATACAATAGTTCTTGTAGTAACGAACGGCCAAGCCACATATTTTGACTAAGGTGTAGAGTTTGTGAAGTTAGGCCTTGTAGAGTTAGGGCGTGTAGTGTTAGAAGCTTGGCTCTACATGAGATCTGATAACTTTTTGACAGTGCGAGTCATATGGGCTCGTCTTGGCAACATTTTACATGAAAATGTTTTTGGTGGGATTTCATTTCTTTTTGGAAGTTGTTTGTAACAAATTTTTTTTTTATTGAAGTATATGTCTCAATATAATTTATGTCGATAATTTTTTTTTTTTTTTTTTTAACAAGGAGTACCTATACATATATATATCTGGGGGCATCAAGTTTTATTTAGATTATTAGATTAGACCTCTAGCGTCATCAAATCAAAATTAAAATTACAGGTCTCATACAAACTCCCATCCCCTAGTTTAAGGGGTTGGGGGATGAAAGTTACCAGTTTTATATTTTTTTTGTTGTTTGTGTGCTAATACTAGCTTACATACGAAATTTCAGCTTTCTAGGACATTAGGAAATACCCTAAGAATTTTGATGATCATCAGTGAGTCAGTGACGAAATCAGCGTTTTTTAGATATAAATAAAATCTGAAGTATAAAAGCTAATGTAATTAAAACTTAATATGTTCAATAAGTCCGCTATTGACAATATATCCCGAAAATTTTATTGATCTAGCATAATCCAAACCCAAGTTATGAGGGTTCAAAAAAACGACGAAGCGCTTCGAGAAAAGGTAGGTAGTGCCCGTGCGCTTCGCTTGGCTCGTCTTGGCGGGGGCACTACCGTGCCCCCAGATAAAATAAAATAAAATTATATAAAGCAAAAGAAACCTTCTTAAGACTAGGCCAGTAAGAAAATCAAAAATAAAGGAAAAGTAACTGACAGCTTGACAATTGACGTAATGTCAAAAAAGTAAATATTGAGAAATTTATTTTTATTTCAGCTAAAATCGATGTTAAAACATCGTTCTAGACGAATCTAACGCGAGCTAAAATAGTTACTGCCAAAGCGCGACTTAGATGTAAAAAATTACCAAGGATTATGAGTATGAATGATAGTATAAAGTGTAAGTACCTATAGTGTCTAAATACTATATTTCCTCATAAGTATAGTGTCTGAAACATGAAAATACTATAAACCCTTATAGATTCGTCATGTCTGTCTGTCTGTCTGCCTATCTGTCTGTATGTCTATCTGTCTGTCTGTCTATCCGTCCGTATGTCACAGCCACTTTTTTCCCTTCACGTGAGCACCATCGTGATTTTATGTTATGAACTGGTGTAAACAATAGTCAGAAATAAGATTTCAGCAATCCCAGTCGATTTGCTGTCATTTATTGAGGAGTTCCATAGCCTATCCCCAAAGTTCTTCATCAGATCTTCACCAAATTGAAACGGAACCACTAAGAAAGTACTCTTCCAAAAACTACCCAAATCGCTTCAAGTGTGCCTATAACATTTGAAGAGTTCTCTCTGTTTCTCCAGGATCCCATCATCAGATCCTGACTTGATGATTTTGGGAGCATCTGGAACCCCTCAAACCCTTCAACCCTCAAACCCTTCTGTCCTCCCTTTCAAACAAAAAAAATAATAATCCAAATCGGTCTAGCCATCTTCGGGTAATCGGGGAACATCACAGAACATATAAAGGAGGTTAGAAAGGAAGTAGGTAGTTCCTGATTTGCACCCAGAACGCGTGTCGCCGTTTGTCTCCCACTCTTTGACTTCACTACAAGCAAGAGACCAATGCCTACGCGGATTACGCACACAAATAAAAAACACACACTTAGATTGTGAGTTTGCTATTGGTTGTCACACTAACGCAATCACTGCGTTTGACGTACACTCATACACGCGTAAAAGCTCACCTATGTTAGGGCGACTAAGGTCCATGTTCACCGAAAAGATAACCGTCTGATTATCTAAAAACCGCTGTCACTGTGACATGTTCCCATACAAAAATGCGTTTTAAACAGCTGTTTTAGGTAATCAGACTGTCAACTTTTTGGTGAACATGGGCCTAAAAGGTCGATTATTGATATCGATAAAAAATTATGTAATCTTGCTTCTTACTTTTTATGTATTGTGGACTATGCGGACTTCTGTAATGCATGTTGTGAACATGTATGTATTCATGCGAATATAGAAACAAATAAATAAAAGTGAAACAAATAAAAAATACATAACTGAATTTTAAAACTAATTTTATTATTAACATTAGTATTTAACATGGACTGATGACTTTCTCTAATAAACAAATAATGAACATGGTAAATATTCCATGTTTAGTATTCGTTTATTAGAGAAAGTCGGTAACCTCTCAACCTTACATTTTCGGTGCTTCTCGCCAGTACAAAAGAAAAAAAGTATTGTCCCTGAAATAATACGTATTTATTAAGTAGCGTACGCTTGCTCTCTTTTAAAATGGAGTTTTTTAAAATTGTTCGCTCCCAAACCAAGGGGAAGTTTGGGACGAGATGTCCGCGATCCGCGGAGACAATTCAATCAAGATGCCCTTTAATTATAAATATATCAACTCACCTAGGCGCTGGTGAAGTCCTGCTCCGAGGCCATGATTCAGGTCCAGGTTTGATGGGTGTCTGTAGGTATGTGTGTGTGTACGTGAATAGTGTTATGATTTTGTAGTCGATTTCAAACCTGACCGGCTATCAACTGGCGACAGGTTCCAACGCGTTAGCAGGTCACAACAACACAATAGTTCCAGTCTGTTCAATTGTTCACACGGCACGCGACGGGTTCGACCTAACCTCAAAGGGCGCGTGGGTGCTTCAACGTTCACAAAATATACACAATTACTCGGTTCCCAAATCAATGGCGAGGCTTTAGTCAATTTATTTCAACCAAATGGTCCCTGTTTATACGGGATTCAAAGGGATTTATCAATATTACGCCCAACAAACAATAGCCGGCGAGTTCACAAGCAATTTTAAAGACAAGTGATCAATGACAACTAGATGACAGGTCACGTCAAACCAAAGTGACGGCCGCCATGACAGTCAGCGCGTTCCATAGTCCGCGCGGGACGAAACATCTACCCCCCCCGGACGGGCCTACCCGTCCGCTAATCAATTGGCAGTCTCAAAATACCCCCCCAATGGGGGCGGGCTGGTGAGTCAAACAACCAAGTGACTCCTCGGCGAGCCAATTTGTTACCAATGTCAACCTGGCTCTCATTAAGGAAGGCGTATACTTCCTTCAAATAGTTACTTGTACCCTTGTAGTTGGTACCGCAATCAAACTGATCAAAGAAGGTAACCCTAGGCGAGACAAATCTATCCAAGGTCGCTACAAAGGCCTCTGTCGAGAGGGAGGTTAACAGTTCCAAGTGCACTGCCTTCATGGACAGACAGACACATACACAAGTAAGCCTTGACAATTTTAGAATGGCCAACAGCGCATTGCAACCGGCATGCGAGTTCCCAATGTGACGATCGGTCACCAACAAATCAAATCAAATGGCCCTCTTTGGGCAATAAGGGGGGTGACGAGTCCCATAGGAAGGCTAGAGTGCCTCAACCGTCCTCCAACAAGCAAAAGACCCGCATTATCCAAGAAGGGGCTCAACTTACTCACAGCTCCCGAGCTTAACCCTGCCAGACTTCAAGATCTCGATCTCCTTTTCAAAGTGCCCAGCCTGCACAGAGCGGACCCAATGAGGAGTGACTCCTGTTGCTCTTGAGGAGAGAGAATCGGTGATAGGCGCTTGTCCCCTGGATTCCTAGAATTGTGACCAAGACGCCTGATCCACGAGGTAACGTTCAACAATTGTCGAGGGAGCTGTATCTGTTCAACAAACAAATCAAACGGAGGGTCCTTTGTCCCAACAGCGAGCACCTCAAGCCCGGGCAAAAGGACCGACATCAAGACTGGCGTTCGAGGCCAACCATCCTCGAAACTTGCCTGAAAGGTCATTCACCTTCAGGCCCACTTAACCCGCTAACCAAGACGACAAAAGGCAACTCTGGACGCCGTGTCCAAAATAGCACGGACCACAACAGAGTCACCCAGGGGGCCTGTAGCGGGGCAGACGCCAATTTTCTAACAATGCCTGGGCGGCGACTGATCGCCGCATCCAGGCTGCCGTCGTTCACGACGAGGGTAGCACTCAAATGCTTCGTCCGCGCGGTGTCCCGGGCCGCTCGCCATCGCTGGAAGGGCATATCCCACCGGATGCCTGAATGGCGGAGGGCGCGACTCCAACCGGGGGCGTTCCGCCAGCGGAGGTGAAAGGTAGCGGTGCTGATCTGGCCATTGTTGCCCAGCAGCCGCCGTACAATTGTTCATACGAGGGGAGGCCAAATGGCGCGCACGCGGCTCCCGTTTACCATTACGAGGGGAGACCAACTGGCGCGCGCGCGGCTCCCGTTCAACTTGCGCGGGGGGTGGAGTGCAGCCATCAAAATTGCGGGCCTCTACCCGGTTCTCGACCGGCGTACCAGAGGCCCGGTGCTCGTCTCCGTGGTACCCCCCCCTGCGCGAACCCTCATCAGAAGCTGATCTGCCAGAGCGGTTCGCGTTGGCGCACAAAATCTCAAGATGAGCCCCTTCACAAATTCCACACGGGCGGGGCTTGGGGCAGTCCCGGTGAAAGTGAGCCCCCAAACAAGAGAAGCATAGGCGGCGTGCGTTGGCAATTCGGCGGCGGGCACTAACGTGCAACTCCAAAAAAGCCGTGCAACTTGCCATGCTATGCCCCGTGGCCTTACAAAAAACGCAATCAGGACTATTCTGGGTGCCCGCAAAACGGGGGGCGGGGCGACTATCAACCGGCCCCTTAGCCCTAGTCCGTCCCTGGTCTCTTGGCCGAGAAGGTGGTGGGCGCGACCCCATTGCGCCACAAGTGTTGTCCAAAAGGCGACACTCATCCTCCAAAAATTTGATGAGGTCGTCAAAGGGGGGAAGGTGGGTGGCACTGTCCCCACCATACCTCTGCTCGAAGCGGGACCTCAAGTCCGCGGGGAGCAACTGCAGTACAATGTGCACCAACAAGTAGGACCAATGGTCCACCGGCAACTCCAAACGTCGCAAAGCGTTGGTTGCTGAAACCAACGGGTTCAGCAGATTAGTGCGCAACGCCGACGTGTTCTCAATGGCCGGTAACCCCAAAATCTGGCCGATGTGAACATCAGCCAAGCAGCGCTTATTCTGATACCGTCGGGATAGGAGTTCCATAGCGGTAGGGTAGGCGGAGTCCGTCACAGGCAAGTGCTGCACCAAGGCTCGGGCCTCACCATCCAGGACCGACAATAGGTAGGCCAACTTTTGGGCGGGTCCGAGGTCCGAGCGGGAGTCAACCAGACTCTCAAATTGGTTTAGGAAACTCAGCCAGTGGTCCAAGCGACCATCAAAGTGTGGAAGTTCCAACGTGGGAAGCCTACTCAATAGACCGGGGCCTGAAACAACCGAGGTCTCCGGCTTGACCTGGTCAGGCGCTCGGCTCCTCAAAATCTCCCGGGCTCGCTGACTGACTGCGTCCCCCAATTCCAAAATCTGGTCGTAGTCGGCAACGACCTTATCTCGAGCTGCCTGGCCCCAAGCTTCCAATTCCAAATCAACAACAAACTCGTTGAACCGGGTGAACAACTTATCCACATCACCGAGTCTTACATCCAATTGTTCGGACCGAGCAAGTGTGATCTCCTCCAAATCCAAGCGCTCAACCGTGGCCGCAGCTGAGGTGAACCATCTTAGTTGTGAGACCAAACCAGCGGCCGCCTCCTTTACAGCCTTCAGTGAGGCCATTGCAACCAAATTCAACAATAACACTGTATGTCAAAAAGAAACAAATCAAACAAATCAAATCAATAAACTGTTTCAACAAATAACCCATAAATAAATCTCAATTAGAACCTAGAACAATTTACATAAACCTCTAGTTAACCAACAAATACCACTCAATATCAGTAAATATCAATTAATATCAAGTTACAATTAAATGACAACAATAATTTCAATCACACATGTGTCCAATACACAATACAATATTTCACACTGCAAGTACAATCGACAAGGGGACATATGATGCAATTAATTCCAATCAAACAATTATGTTCCAACTTGAGCCCGGCTGACAAATAACAAATTAGCTCTTGTTCAAACTTCCAATTGACCAGGCACTAAGTAAGTTGTTTTTTCAATTTTAACCACGCTCTGCTACCATTGTTCGCTCCCAAACCAAGGGGAAGTTTGGGACGAGATGTCCGCGATCCGCGGAGACAATTCAATCAAGATGCCCTTTAATTATAAATATATCAACTCACCTAGGCGCTGGTGAAGTCCTGCTCCGAGGCCATGATTCAGGTCCAGGTTTGATGGGTGTCTGTAGGTATGTGTGTGTGTACGTGAATAGTGTTATGATTTTGTAGTCGATTTCAAACCTGACCGGCTATCAACTGGCGACAGGTTCCAACGCGTTAGCAGGTCACAACAACACAATAGTTCCAGTCTGTTCAATTGTTCACACGGCACGCGACGGGTTCGACCTAACCTCAAAGGGCGCGTGGGTGCTTCAACGTTCACAAAATATACACAATTACTCGGTTCCCAAATCAATGGCGAGGCTTTAGTCAATTTATTTCAACCAAATGGTCCCTGTTTATACGGGATTCAAAGGGATTTATCAATATTACGCCCAACAAACAATAGCCGGCGAGTTCACAAGCAATTTTAAAGACAAGTGATCAATGACAACTAGATGACAGGTCACGTCAAACCAAAGTGACGGCCGCCATGACAGTCAGCGCGTTCCATAGTCCGCGCGGGACGAAACAAAAATGAAATGCAATCTAACACTAATATACTTTTCTTTAATAGCCTTAGTTAGGTCTGTCACATGGCTCGCATTAGGATATAAGCCAACCTGATCTTAACTTATGTTGATAAATAAATCAGTCCCAACGAAGCTGCGCATAATCTTTGCTATTAACAAATGCTTGTTAATATTCCGAAGGTTTTAAGTGTACTTTTTTATAACTGCTTCAGATGTTTTGCAGATTAGTAGTAGTTCTTTCGAAGGGTACAAGAGACCACCTTTATCTTTTGCTACTATAAATTTATAATAATAATAATAAATAATAATAATAATCGTTTATTTATCAAAAGGGGCACATTTACAATTAAGTATCATAACAAGTAAAATAGGGCACTGTTGCTTATTGCCTGAACTAGGTGGAACCTGTGTTTCAGGCTAGAAAGTGCATAAATACCTACTTAAAATAAATAAATTAACATTAAAGGAAATATAAAAGTAAATTACTAAAATTACGACTTACATAGAAAACAAAACAAACAAACATGTCAGCTGTTTACTTGCAGACAACAAGTAAATCTTCTGTCTGTGCATAGGTTATGGGTTGTAAAAAAGTAATAATAGTCTTTTTACAGCTAAAATAGTTCAACTTATAAATACTTAGTTTTCTATTTAATCTATTGTACAGAAATGGGCCTAAAAATGTAAAGAATCTTTCCACGAAAACATGTTTGGAGGTTGCTTTAGAAATGCATACCATATCATTCCGTCTCTTGTTAGTATTGTCAGCATTGTACGTGAGCATGGTGTGCTGTTTTAATACTAAGTGCATAATGAATAGCTGGCGCACAGTCAGCACGTTGCAGGATTTATACAGCTGATCTGTGGGAAAGTAAAAGGGATGGAAATTCGCTACCTTTAAAATTGCTCTTTGAGCTCTTTCGAGGGGGAGCAGGATAGTTTTTGATGCGCCTCCCCATGAAATAATACAGTAATTAATTATAGATTGACAGAGCGCGAAATAAACTTGTGTGATTAATTTAGGATCTGCAAAAGTTCGTATTTTTTTAAATACAAATATTAATTTGCGCACTCTTTTAACCAGACTTTCAATATGATACCTAAAAGAGAGTGTGTCGTCTATTATAACCCCTAAGTATTTAATATTACTGGTTTTGAGGATAGAAGGACAATTGCACATGTTGACTGACCGATTATCACATTGATGGGCATATACATGGAAGTTAGCTGTGTGAGGCTTGCGCATGGAGAAGTGGATGTATTTTGTCTTGTCAGCATTTAGTGTTAGTAAATTGCTTTGAAGCCAATTAGTCACAGTATTAAAGCCAAGTTGAGCGTTTTCAAACAGTTCGGTACTGTTTTCAGCAGAAAATATTAGCGCCGTGTCGTCAGCATATGATATGATTTTGCCGTGCTTGATATTTAGGTCACACAGATCGTTAATATAAACCAGGAAAAGGGTAGGGCCCAATATACTCCCCTGGGGAACACCAAATCCAGTATTTTTCTGCTCATCGCTCGTAAAATTGTCGATCCTAACACACTGGTATCGATTGTTTAAATAGTCAGCAAGTAATGTCAGAGGCGTGCCCCTTATCCCTATGGCCTCTAATTTCCTCAGAAGCACAGAAACAGAGACAGTGTCAAAAGCTTTCGCTAAATCAAGGAAGACTCCCATGACCTGGTTGCCTTTGCCCAGCTCTTCTGAGACATAATTGGTAAGGTGATGCACCGCATCGGCTGTGGATAATTTGGCTCTAAAACCAAATTGCGCCGGTGACAAGATGTTGTTTTTTTCCAGGAAGCTAACTAGTCTGCTGTTTATAATTTTCTCTAGTATTTTTGAGATTGAAGGGAGTAATGATATTGGCCTATAGTTATTAACCAAGTCCCGGTCTCCAGATTTATATATAGGGATAACAACAGCCTTTTTTAGACAGTTAGGGAAAATTCCTTTGGAAAGACAGATTCGAAAAATATGCGTTAAGGGAGGTGTCAATACATGCTTAAAGCGTTTAAGGATCCTGTTGCTTATATTATCCCATCCAACTGCACAGTCATCTTTAAGACCAGAAATTATTCGGGATATTTCACTTTCGTCAGTATCCAGCATTGCAAATGACTTCAGGTTGCAGCTGTTGTTCAGTTTTTGGAAAGAATGATGAGCGCAATGTTTCGGAATCTGTTCGGCCAAAGTTTTCCCGACATTAACAAAAAAGTTATTTACTTTGTTAGCTGATAAGAGTGGTGAAGGATTAGTATGCAGCAACCTCGAATTTGATTCACGTTGTTTAGTCATGTATGTAACGTTTTTAATATGCTTCCAGATTTGCTTGGTATTGTTGCCTGCTTTATTTAATTCATTTTTATCGTAATTATTTTTAATCTTTTTTAAGAGATTGTTACAGAAATTCCTGTATCTTTTATAGGTGTTTAGAATGATTAAATTATCAGGGAATTTCTTAGTACTCTGATGAAGTTTATCTCTGTGCCTTATGCACCGAATTAGTCCAGGAGTAATCCAAGGTTTAATATTATGAAGACGTTTATTTATAGACACAACTGACGTATTACGCAATATTGCTTGCTGTACATGTTTTATTAAGTACGATAAAGCCGAATTAGCGTCAGCAGTATTGTAAACTAGGCTATAATCAATGTTGCGTAAATCATATTCGAGTTTTTTAATGTTTAATTTGGATTTTGTTTGGGGGCGATTTTGCTTAGGCAGCGTTGAATTTACGGCTAGTAAGACAGAATGGTGGTCGGTTATTGTTGAGTTAGTAACAAGCGTAATAAATGAATAAGTGGTTTTGATCATCATGTGGTCGAGGCAAGAGCCGCTCTGATGAGTAGGCAATGTGTGAGCAGGCAGTAAACCATGGTATGAGCAGATGTTTAGGTAATCTTGTGTCCCTGCGTCGCAGTTTTCAGAGCTAATGTTAATATTAATGTCACCTGTTAGTATTACATTATCTATACGTGAGGACTTGTAATTGGCTTTCTGCTGTCTATGTTTTTTTTTCTTTTTTGTTAAGTTTTTATATAGCTGTAAGTCTTCCATAGTGTAATAAATAAATAAATAAATAAATAAATTATTAAATGGGCTAAGTGATTGAAAGATCTGGTTTAGGGAACTGTGGAAAGAGGTTAGGTTTCTTGCGGAAGGGGATCTATACAAAGCAATTATCGCTGTGGTTGTACCAATTTTGATGATAAGGCAGTTACTCATACAATTTTGTAGATCAGGTTCTTCGACTTTGACCTTTAATGATTCCTTAGCAAATACAACAACACCATCATTTTGAGTGTGGTTGATTTTAGTGTACAATAAGTTGTATCCTGGTATTACCGGGAGGTTATCGTGGTGCTTCGATAGCCAACATTCTGTTAGAACCATAATATCACAATTAAAGTTAAGTCTATGAAGAAAAATGTTAAAGCTATATATGTTCTTATAAATACTTCGTATGTTTTGGGTTAGTATGGTTAGTGACTTTTGATACTGGGAAAGATATTGATTGCAGTCCTCAACCTCACATGACTTTGAGTCGGTTTCAAGTGAGTTATCTATTTCGGTAATTAAATTAATATCCATTCTACTTAAAAATAACAAACAATAAATTACGTCTAAGATTTAAACAAATATGTGGCGCTCTTAGGCGCCTTCATAATCAATCGAGTTGATATACCTGTATTCGGCTGCAAGTTTAGCTGGACATGCTGCATCTCCCGTCTTATGGTTGGCCTGTTTTTTAAAGCGCATGCATGTAGCACATTTTGGAACATCGGCTTTTTTTGCGCAGTCTTGACTAGAGTGTCCTTCTTCACCGCAATGGCCACAAGTCGAGACAGTGACCTTGCATGTCTTTGATGCATGACCGTACTGCTGGCACTTGTAACATCTCGTTACTAGAGTAAAGTCTCGTACCGGGCAGGACGTCCAATTTATAAATAATCTGTCCTGCGTGATGAGGGCCTTACGAATGATGGCTGAAACTTCTATAATATAATTACAGGTCTCAGCGTCTTTCCTACCAGATTTGTGGCTTAGTTTAATTGATGTCATAAATGTTTCTAGGGTCATAGGCAGTTTGTCCGTTATGTTCTGGTCGTAAATACATTTATAAACCTCATTTTCGGCCATTGATGCGGGAACTCCTAGTACAATAATGCGAGGTTTGCGCTTCCGGGGTTCGTCGACGGTAAGGCCTGACGAAGCGATTTGAACTGTTTGCTTCAGTTTATCTAGGTCATCCTTAGTCTCAGTGCTGATAATAAGTCCTCCTTTTCCTATTTTACGTACGCCTCGTACTTTCAGCTTCATTTCTCCAGGGCATACGATTTTTTGTACCATGTTCTTGGTTTCGTCACTGGTCTTGGTATTGTCGCATGGAAAAATCGCTACAGAGCTAAGATTATTAGGGCGAATAAAACTGCTAGATCCCTTCTTAACCATATCGGCAAAAGATGTAGATGCTGCTCCCTGCCTCGTACAGGACTCCTGAATCGTGCGGTTCATCTCTGCTAGACAGTCCGCTAGGTCTCGAGCTTCGGTCATAGTTTTTAAGGCGGTATGGGTTTGTAGGGCTCTTGATTTCAGCGACTGGTATTGGACAGCTAATTGAGAAACACCATGGCTAACTTTTCGGCAGAGATTTCCAATTCTTTGCTTCTGTTCAGAATTGAGTTTTCCTTCAGAAGCAATGCAAAATACCTCATTCAGGTGGTCCTCAATGGTCCCCAGCCAGTTCTGAATTTCTGCAGTACTGACTGGTTCAACGGCTTCCTCTTGGTGCTGCTTTGGTTGTTGAGGTGGTCTCGGTGTTGGTGTCGACGGAGGGCTGCGTGGCGTCATCCCACTTCGATTGAAGGGGCTGCTGGCCATTTTTCAGATTATATTACAACTATTTTATAATCCAGTCAGTCCATTATTCTGCGTTAAAACCGCTCACTATGTTGTTTTATTATATCAAGCTAATACACTGAAACTGGGTCAAAATTTAATGCAAGCGTTAATTTATTTAATTGAATACTGCATTGATGTGCACGTCATTTATGGTCGGAATTTATTTCACTTGAAGTGCTCTAACACAAATGTCACAATCAATTATTTTCATTAAAATTTGTGCTATGTATCCCGCAATGTGACTTATAATTTGTTGGCTAAAGTCAGAAATATTTCTGTCTAAAATAGAATAAAATAGAATAGAATAGAAATAATTTATTTGCATTGAATGTAGGTACATACATGAGTTGTTACAGCAATGGTTATAGTTCCTGGTACATTCTACCAATTGGCATGCAAAAATTTATACTTAGGTAAGTATAGGTACAATACAAAAACACAACCTCAATTTAAAACTTTCACAATCACTCAACAAATTATCGTGTATCAAAAAAAATAAATCAAATCTAAATTAGAATAACAATAATAATACAGCTATATTTTATCTGTTAGGAAATCTGACACAGAATAATAACATTTTTGTATTAAAAAAGATGAAAGCTGTTTTTTAAAAAATCTCAAAGGTTGTTCCTTGATGCTATTTGGAATCTTATTATAGATTACAGGCGAAATACCTAAAACACTTTTTTTTTAAATAAAGATGTTTTGTGAGCACCGGTACATTACTTATATTTATACTGAGATCTGATTGTTGCACTTCGCGGTGTGTTGTGTCCTTTAAAGTAGGGAATAAATTACTATTACTTTTGACAAAAATAGATATCTCTAATATGTAAAGGCAGGGAAAAGTAAGTAGTTTATTATCAACAAAAAATGGTTTGCAGCTGTCTGTAATTTTTCATTTGAACATTGCTCTTAGACAGCGTTTTTGGGCTTTAAAGATATTTTCTAGTTCACAACAATTGCCCCAACCACAAAAATATGACACCAATTTTACTTACTGAGCAACACATAACTATATATTTGTGCGGATAAGCGCCTAATTTTAAGTTTCTTTTCCCTGACTTTGTTGTTATGTAATTATCATCATCGAAATGTTGCGAACAAATTGTGCTACATTTAGTCTGAATCCAATCAATTCTATCAGTTGTCTCAATCCACAGTTTTCTTATACCTGGATCTGTTGGAAACCTAAAACATATTAAATCATAATATGTATGTCAGTTTCAATTGAAAAATTATATAAAACTAAAATACAAATAAAATACACAAACCTCACTCAAATCTATATTAATAATTGGTCGTAATAAATAATATTATTTTAGTTACAAATTGTGCTATTGATAATAATCATTTGTATCATAGTAATTATCGACATTGTTTACAAATTGGCACAGCACTATCGATATGCCTAGATTTCGTAGAATTGAACCTTTGGTTCGATACTCGGGACTCTCGCAGAGAACGTAATACATTGCGTGATCGCTCACGTAGTGCAAAATGGTACCCATCTATTGCAAGCAATGTATTACTATTCGTCTGCTTGCGATTATATCGTTTTTGTCTACAAACTTCATAATGCTAATGTTATAATTACAAATATCACAAGTATTTTAATGTTTTGGGACTTACCGGTGGAAAGAAATCCCTTCTCGTGCTACACTACATACCTGGCTTCTTTCCCGACACGTTATAATAGCGCAAGACGGCATAATTTAATATTTTTGCGGAGCTTACGTACGCTGTCAAAACAAGAGCGCGATTGCTGGCCGGTAAAGTAAATTTCGGTTGATATTGAGCATTTGCTCATAACGGCGGCGCGCGTGCCCCGCCGACAAGGCCCTTCGAACTTCCTTTATATGTTCTGTGGGGAACATACATAAAAAAACAAAATAAAAAAAAGGTTCCAACGAAAAAAAATGAGAACCTCCTCCTTTTTGAAGCCGGTTAAAAATTACGAAGATATTAAACGTTAAACTCGCTTGAACTTAATTCGATGAAGGCTAAACCTAGTTCTAACCGAAGATAAGAGGATACATCTAAGTTTAACCGCATGTCGTGTGGCCGGCTGCACCTAATTGTAGCCGGCCTTGACAAATAAAAAAGATAATTATTGTTCCGGACGTAACCGTATTCCTAACCTGACCCGACGTATCGTTCACATCCTAACCTGAATTGCGTTATGTTGTTGTGTTGAAAATGTAGGTTAGTCCTTCACGTATCAGTCGGGTTGATTAATGTTTAATTAAATAATTAAACGTTATTCAACCTGACTACGGCACCATTCACTGTTCGTTTTCCAACTCGAACTTGGCCGGTTTTTAAAATAACAAGTATTTTTTAAGATCTTTTTATTGTCTCAATAATCTTGTTTTCATCTATTTAATTCGCTTTTTTTGTACTGGTGTAAACAATAGTCAGAAATAAGATTTCAGCAATCCCAGTCGATTTGCTATCATTTATTGAGGAGTTCCATCGCCTATCCCCAAAGTTCTTCATCAGATCTTCACCAAATTGAAACGGAACCACTTCAAGAAAGTACTCTTCCAAAAACTACCTAAATCGCTTCAAGTGTGCCTATAAAATTTGAAGAGTTCTCTCTGTTACTAATTAATTAAAATGGGTAAAATATAAACATAACAAGGATGTGGTGCGTGTGTAGGGCACGTTGCGGGCTCGCGGACGAGCGCGGGGCGGTGAGACGTGCGGGGGCTCGGCGCGGGCGCGAGCCACAGAGGCGCGCGGCATGTGGCGCGGCGCGGCGCTGGCGCTGGCGCTGGTGGCGCTGGGCGCACGCGGTGCGGCGGGCGGCTGTGGCGTGGCGGAGTTCGCATGCCGCAGCGGCGCCTGCGTGCGCCTGGACGCGTACTGCGATGGCGAGGCGCAGTGCGCCGACGGCAGCGACGAGCCGGCGCACTGCTCCGTGTGCAACCGCACGTACTACGGGCGCGCCGGCGTGGCGTACGCGGTGGGCGTGCGCTCGGCGCCGCGTGCGCCCTTCCTGTGTCACCTCACGTTCACGGCGGGCGGCGGCGCGCACGGCGACCTGGTGCAGCTGGCCTTCGACGAGTTCCGCGTGGGGCGCTACGAGCCGGGCGCGCTGGACGGCTGCCCCGACGGCTACATGCAGCTGTCGGAGCTGGGCCGGCCCTTTACGGGCGGCTCGTGGTGCGGCGAAGCGGACGGCGCCGCGCTCTACTACAGCGAGACCGCCACCGTCACCGTGTCCGTGAAGCTGTTCCGCGCGCGGCTCGGCGAGCCCTTTGGCTTCCGCTTGCGGTACAAGTTCCTGGCGCAGCGTGACGCCGTCGTGCGGTAAGTGGGATTTTGTTAGAGTGTACGGACCTAGACGGCCAGTATGTGACTGAGTCGCGTTCGGCAGGTTCGGCGCACTAGAGGCCCCGCTGGAGCGCGGCGCGGTGTCGCCGGGCACGTACTGCACGCGCACCTACGAGGAGTGCCACCGCAAGCCGTGCCGCCTGCAGAGCCCCAACTACCCCGGCATGTACCCCAGGTAGCGAGCGGCATGCGCCGTCTGCGAAAGGTTTCACTTTTATTGTTCCGCTGGTACATTTTAACTCTCTCCATAGAAACGTCACCTGTTACTGGAGTCTCCGTCAGAAAGATATTCCTACGTGCAAACATGCGATGATCTCAGTGCGACAAGAATATTCACACAAGATGCAAATCAAGCGTTCAATATCTATGGCCAGGTGAGTGCTCGCTCGACGCTTGTAAGTAAACGCTTGTGTGAGCAGTTGAGCACTTGACATGAGCTCGTTGTCCTCGCAGCTTGAACAAGACGGGGCGCGTGGTGCGCGCGTGGCGCGAGTGCACGGGCGAGCGCGACCGACTCATCTTCTACGACGGCGCGTCCACGGACGACCCCGTGCTGGTGGAGTACTGCGGCGGCGACTGGCTGCCGCGCGTGACGTCACGTGGGCCCGAGATGCTCGTGGCCTTCCACTCATCGCCCTTCAGCGCGCCGTTGCGCCCGTCCGCACCCGCCGCGCCTCTCCGCGGCTTCGAGCTGGACGTCGACGTCGTGTTTGCCGACTCCGACTCTCTCGACTATGCCAGGTAACATATTGAAGCGTTTGCTACCTTTCAATACACCAATCGTAGCTTGGTTTTAGAAAAACTCAGTTTTGGACTCGTTTCTGAGTGGGTAACTAATTCCAGTACACGTTTTGCACCACTTTTATTTTTTAATCGTGCTACATTTGGCTCCTTGAAAATAGAGAAGCGCGGCGTTGCGAGTTTCATGTGAAGGCGTCATCGTCCGAAGAAGAGACGAATTCGACGACCGCGGGCAGCGGGCGCGGGCGGCGCGGCAGGCTGCGTGCGCCCGCGCACACGCTGCCACCCAACACCACCTGCACCTGGACGTTCCACGGCCGCCCAGGTGAGCACGCAATCGTCGCAGCCCGCGATACGCGCCACGCAGTACAGTTACTCACGGTGTCGGTACTCTCCGCAGGAGACCTCGTTTGGATATACTTCTCGAGCTTCACGCAATATTCGCTCGTCGAGCCCCGTCGTATCGAGAGTGCGGAGCGCGACGAGGACAACGGTGTGGCGCAACTGAGCCAGCGTGCCGCGCACGCCGCACTGGTCGGGGAGGCGCCACGCGCGCGTGTTGCGCCAGGCGGCTGCGCCGTGGAGCTACGCATCTGGGATGGCGGTGGCGCGGAGGAGGCGGGTGCGCGTTCGCTGGGCCGCTTCTGCGATGCGGCGCCAGCTCTGTGCGCTCGCGCTGCACTCGCAAACGCCACCCGCTCGCCGCGTCCTTGTGCGCCCCCCGACGGCTACGTGTCGGCCGCACCGCTGCTATCGCTGGCTGCCACGTCGTTGCCCGGCACCGCCACTCATCCGCTTGAGTTCGCTCTCCACTATGAGTTCGTGGACGCGCGGCTCGAGGGAGCTCCTCTTCCCGACGACGGTCGACGTCCGCGAGCCTTACCTCAGGAGTGCGCGCGATGGCTCACGACGCCGGGTGCGTTCTCGTCGCCCCGCAACGCACTGTGGTTCGGGCGCGGAGGCGCGCGGCGGCTGCGCTGCGTGTACCGGCTGCAGGCAGACGGCGCTCGCGTGGCGCTGGACCTGCTGGCAGCCACGTTCGGCAAAGAGCCGCGCTGCACAACCCGCGCCGACCCGCTGACCGGGCGGCCCACGTGCGCGCCTGACCCGCACGACGCGCGGCCTGACGACGTGGACGGTGCCGACGAAATGCTCGTGGACTTCGACGGCGACGAAGACGCTCCGCTGCGGGTGCCACATCTGCGAATATATGAGTCTCCGTGGCCCGGATACAGAGTAATAAGTTACACAATCTCTAGCGGACAAAGCGCGTGATTTTACTATAAAATATTGCTTCAACAACAATGATAATAATTGATAACAAACTTGATAACAATTATTATTATTTTTTAGATATTATTTTTCACGGAACCCTCATCATTCAGTAAAAAGCTGTTGTTTTGACATTACAAACGGACACTTCAATTCATATTTGTTTATAGAGATTGCATATCACTATTACTATCACTACATAGTATAAAACGAAATCGCTTTCTTCTTTAAAACTACGCAACGGATTTTGACGGTTTTTTTTTAATGAATAGAGTGATTCAAGAGAAAGGTTTATATGTATAATACATGCATATTACTCGTATAGTAGAGAAAAGCCGAGAAATTTAAAGATTTGTATGTGATGTCGTAACAAACACATTTTTCTGCGCTTACATTGCAAACGCTGGCTAAACCTTACGAGATAGATCAAATTTATGTACTACGGAATTGTATATCTTAAAAGATAAATAAAAAAGTCCGCGACAGCATATGTTTATCTCCTAAGGATAACCCACAGTAACCATTTTTATGGTGGAAAACATGCATTTTTTTAAATGCATATTTTAAAATGCATATTTTTTTTAAAAATATGGGTTACTTACCAAGCTATTTTAAACGATACAGTATAATTCCTTATCCAATAAAATACATTAGATACGTTTTGCATTTCATGTAGATCAAAATTGCCCTTTGCAGCATGTGATTTAAATGAATATTTTCGAAGATATTACAGATTTAAAAATTGCGGGACGTAGCGTTTGCGGCGGTACCGGCCGGCCGGGGTCTATTCTATGGTTAATTTTTAAATCGCACTTATAGTAATTATAAGTACATAAGATTAGATAAGGTTAGATTATATAAAACCATAATTTATGGATTGGAATTTTCTATTAACATCTTGGTAAAAATTTAGAGTTAGATCAATTTAATATTAGGGAAATTATTTTCAAAAATCGTAATTTAAGGTGAGGTGTGTAAGTTCAGAAAAAGAACTTAATAGAAAAGGTATCTTTTGTTGTTGATGATTGTTGATTATCTTTTGTTTTTAGTCGCACGAATAGCAAATTATTTTTTAAGTATTTTTAATTTAATTAAAATCGTAGTTTAAGTTGTGGTATTTCAGTTAAAAAAAAGAACTGAATAGAATAGGTATCTTTTGTTTTTGTTTCTAAATGGTAAGTATTTAGATATTTTTTACTGCTATGATAGCTTACTAGTACATAGTACTCACACAATATGGGCTATGCGATTATATAATACTAACATTGAATCTATACAATGCAAGGATAGTTAAGTACAATCTTCAGCAGCTCCAACAATACCATTTAATGCTATCAGTTTTTGCGCCCCTGCCCATGTGGAGGAGGACCAGCATTAAGCCAAGCATTTTTATCAGCGATATAATCGCTCAACTTGTAATATGCTTGTTTACATAGTGTGCGTTTAATGCATGTTTTAAAATTCGTCTCATTCAGTTCAAGAATACTTTGTGGAATTTTATTATAGCATCTCAAACAGTACCCCCTAAAAGATGAGTCTACTTTAGCGAGTCTAAAGCCCGGCTGAACTAATTGGTCCCTATTTCTAGTACTGTTATTATGTCTGTCACCTCTTTTACCAAAAAGATGCAAATTTTTTCTAACGTACATTATGTTTTCGTAGATGTATTGACAATGTACCGTCATAATGCCAATATCCTTAAACAGTTCCCTTAGAGAATCGCGCCTACGAAGATTATATATAGCTCTGATGGCTCTTTTCTGCAGAATAAATATAGACTCAATATCTGCAGCCCGTCCCCATAGAAAAATACCGTAAGACATTATACTATGGAAGTAACTAAAATAGACCAGTCTAGCGGTATCTACATTAGTAAATTGACTGATTTTTCTAATGGCATATGCTGCTGAACTTAGCCGCCCCGCAAGAGATGTTAAATGAGAACCCCATTGTAGCCTTGAATCAAGCGTGAGCCCCAGGAAAACCGTTTTATCTACGAATTCAAGTTTCTCATTATTCAATATTATATCACAATCACTACCCTTAACATTCGGTAAAGCAATCTAATCGATTGAGATAGGCATACGGTTCAGAGAGACAGTGAATCGTCAGTAGAGCGTGACGCTCGACTCAGTCAGCTTCGGGATAGATATAGAGCTGAGAGAGAGAGAGAGAATCTTCAGTAGAGCGTGAGGTTCGCCGCAGCCGAGATAGGCATAGACATCGAATACAGAGAGCCGGAGAATCAAATAAAAAATATAATCATAAAATAAACAGGTAAAATCAAAACTACTGGATCGAGTTTAATCATTTTTTCAGTGAGTGACATTGGCTATATATTTTATACCCGTGCGAAGCCGGAGCGGGCCGCTGTGTTTTTATATACAACGTTCACAGTTTTTCTGTAGTGTATTTAGTATCAGAATTGTACCCGTGCGAAGCCGGGGCGGGTCGCTAGTTTATGTATAAATAATGGAAGGACGAATGTTAGGAACATCCGTCTGATTTTTGAAGCGGTCTGTATCGCTCACTTGCGATGGTGTCATGGCGTCTTGTGCAGGTGCCGGTGGCGTGCATCTGCGACAACGGCAGCGCGCCCATGCGGCTGGAGTCGGGGGGGCCGGCGCTGGAGCTGGAGCTGGTGTCGCGCGCGCTGTCTGCGGCGGAGGACCAGCGCCACGTGCAGTTCCGAGGGACCTGGGCCCGCGCCCCCGCCCCCGCGCCACCCTGCGCCGCGCGCCGCCGCCTTCCGCCGCCTGGCACGCGCGTGCTTTTGGTCTACCCATACAGGTTACATTTTATGCTCAAGTACTTTTGATTCAATTTAATAATTTAGCGAAGGTGTCTTTCGAGACATATGAATATAAAGTTCTGTTTCAATTTCACCGTCTCTCAAATGCAGTGGTAACAGAATGTCGGAGTGCGGCGAGACACCGTTTCTCCTGGAAGCGAGAGGCAACCGGTCAGTGTTCCTGCGAGTGTGGGGAGAGGAGCTGCCCGCGGGTAGCGCTGGGGCAGCGGGGGGGGCCGCGCAGGCAGCCGAGCCGCCCCCCTGCACCACCACCAACCGCGTGTTGGTGTACGAGGCGCACTCGTCGCGTCTGTTGCGCGCCATCTGCCCGGGTGAGGGGAGCGCGGGGGGCGCCGGGCCCGTCGTGCACATGTTCACGGACGAGTGGTGGGGACGCGGCACGCGGCCCGGTGCACTGCTGGTGGTGTGGGCCGCGCGCGAGACGGGCCACGCGCGCTTCCACTGGATGGAGGTGTGGCGCGCCGGGCCCGCGCCACGCCCGCTAGCCGTGGGCGAAGCGTGGCCCAACGCGACGGCGGCGTGCGCGCACCCGTGCGCCGCACTGGGTGCGTGCATGGCGGGCGCGCTGTGGTGCGACGGCGCGGCGGACTGCCCGGGTGGCGGGGACGAGGCGGGCGCGTGCGGCGCCGGCGCGCGCCTGCTGGCAGCGCTGGCGGCGCCGGGCGGCGCGGGCGCGGCAGCCGGCGCGGCGGCGGGCGCGGCGGCGCTGGCGCTGCTGGTGTGCGCGGCGCTGCGGCGGCGGCGGCGCGCGGGCGCAGACAAGCAGTTGCTGGGCGCGCTGGCGGCGGGGCGGCGGCTCACGGAGGAGCTGCTGTTCGACGCGTCGCGCGCTTCCTCGGCGGCGTCCTCCTGACGGCGCGAGCGCTCCGTCGAGTACATCCACGTGGACCGCGAGACCACGGTGTGACGGAGCGCTCCCCGCCCCCGGCCCGCGCCCCCGCCCCCCTCCTGTACATAGCGCGGGCGGCGCGCGGCTGCTCGCTATGTGATACGGTGTGCACTTGTTCTCCTGTTGCGTTGTGTCTGTTCGGTTGGTTGCGTTGCACGTTGCACTGCGCTCGGTGCGAGCGTGTGAGTGTGTGAGTACGTTGCACTTTGCTCTGCGCTCGGTGCGAGCGTGTGAGTGTGTGAGTACGTTGCACGTTGCTCTGCGCTCGGTGCGAGCGTGTGAGTGAGTGAGTACGGTGCGCGTGCTGCTGTAGGTCGCACGGAGAGACTCAGAGAGTGTCGTGGTGCTCAACGTGTGCAAATGCGCTTATAAGTGACTACCGGTTGTGAGTTGACATTACTGCCGACGCGACGTATATATCAGAACTGTCAGTACGTCGCTCTGACGGCAAACACAAAGGATGCGCATTGTACTTACTTGTAACAGAATTGTTCGACTACGTCAGTATCGCGTGGAGTCGTGGAGTACAAAGCGTCGCGCGCTGCTGTGTGCACCGCGCGACGCTCGCAAGTCTACTGTTACTGACGTGTTGTTACGTCACGTATGTATTGTTTACTTCGTTGAGTTACGTTTGGTTACTGTTTTTAGTACTTACTGTTGATATTTATTGACGAACTATCCCGTCCCTCGTTTCACTTAAGTTATGAAAACTAAAATAAACACATAGTTCAAATCTAAGAACATCATCCTATTTTGTTTTATTTGTGTATGCCTGAGTCCCGACTGTTGCTCCGAGTTAGGCGCACCTAGTGCCTGGATTGTCGTTAAACCACGTGATTCATCTGGGTCATAAATGACACAGGTGTACGACATGAATGAACACTTTCAGAATGAGATTTTGTAAACATGTATATATTATGCATATTATAATTATATAATATACTTAACAATTAATCATAGAAATCCAAGTCGTTAGCAAGAATTTTTAGTAAACTTTTTTTTATTGGGACAAGCCCGCCACACACGCCCAAACCACTGTAACTCCTGAAAGCCAGAATCAACAGTGGCGACCACCAGAAAAGCGCCGAGACAATGAAGCTCGACGAAGTCCCAGAGAATGAATTCAACTATCCCGCAACGAAATTAATCAGAAAGTATAGCGGAGGAGTCGGAAACAAAACCGTAATTTCCCACAGACAGAACGAAACAAGGCCAATAGGCACAAAGCGAAGTTTACAACTGGGATAGGCCCAGTTGCAATAAACTTGTGGACACCAGTGTTTCATACCTAACTACTCTGAGAAGAAAAAGCCAAAACGCTCTTTAACGTCTGTTTTAAAGTGCACACAGGATCCCGGTCAGATCACATAAGTCTTTTGGAGAAAGAACCACACAGATTTGAGTGGACGTCAGTGTCAAGCATTTATAACTCAAGGAGCTCACCGACGAGATCAACGAGGTAATCAATAAGTACGAGTGCAGCACGAGAGCTCGATGAGTAGATGAGCGATTAACGTGCGACAGTGGTTCAACACTACCCAAGTCCGACTTACGTTTTAACATATGTTGGAAACCAGATTACTTACATAAGAACAGAAAAGTAACTCAAAAGATGTAAATGAGGAGTCCTTCTTATCTTACAAATCATACAGTAGGTAATGCCCCGCAGTCGCAGGCTGGCTACTTGCGAGCGCAGTGCACAGTGCATAGTACACAGCGCACAGCGTGCAGCGCACAGCGTGCAACGCACAGCGCACAGCATCAATCAATCAATCAATAATTTTATTTTCAGACATCTTAAGGCCCATAGATAAAATACACAAAATTACATTACAAAATAAAAATAGGTACACTAGTACATACAAAATATAAATTATAAACTATGAACTATGATGACACACGAAGTGGCGGCGTCGTGTTACGTTGCGTGGTGTCACGTAGCCTGCCGCGAAAACGTCGGTAGACAACACCCTTCGGCCAAAACTCTTCCTTGAGAAACTTGTCGAGATATTGTGTCGGAACTCGCACCACAAACGACTTGAAGTTGGTGTTGTGACGCGGCTCCAACTTCTCGACCCTCAAGGTCCAGCTGGTCTTCACCTTCATGTACTCTACGACCTCCTCAACCTTCGTGGAGTGATGCAGTCGGGACACATAAAGCAACGTCGTTGGTATTGCTGGACGCAGCAGCATATGCACCACACGCCGCCAGCTAGCTGTGTGTCAGTGTGTGTGTTCCACGAGGTAATTCCGGGCGCGCGGTAAATGAAGACAGACGTTGTTGGCGCGACTTCGTGGGTAAATATTCATTAGAGGTGCGCCCCCTCCCCCTCCCTCGCCCTCGCCCTCGCCCCTCACTCACACATGCGTACGTACATAAGAGGGTTTATGGTATTATAATTCCCTATATACACATTTTTGCGACAACCTCTTTAGCTCAGAAATCACAAGCTACTCAATGCTGATTAAATTCCCGAGTCGACAAAGTTCAAAGTTCATCCATGATTTCTCAGTAGGTAGTAACCTGGAGTGTAGAAGCCGTACTCGGTTGATAACAGTAATCTAATCGCCGCAATGTGGCATACTGAATTGTTCCACTCTGTCAAACACTTCGGGGAATACATACCGCGATGATAATTACCTACGTACGTCCATGAAGATAGCTTAACATTTACTTGAGGCAAGGGATGGCGCCGAGCCGCAGGTTCTTGTTGCTCCAGTACGTTGCCGCGAGGGCACTGGTAGCCTCCTGGACACTGGACAGCGGTGACTGCTCCGACTGACGAGTCGAGCGCACGCAAGCGCGTTCAACTGTGACTCATGAACAAACGGGCGTGTCCTAGCACCAAACAGTTGGCCCCGCGCCTCTCCCAGCGGCAGAGGGGAGTTGGGGACGTGATTGGCTGATGATGCTGCGCTCGTAGTGTGTATGACTGTATGCCAAGTTAAATGCTTATCAAATAATGAATGTCTTGATTTTATTGACTGTTTGTCATCAGAAAATAATTAAACTAATAATGAAAGTAAATCATCATCATGATATTATTTTCAGATTCATTCAAAATGGAACTAGTGATAGAAAAAATCAACTCTAGTTTCAATAATTTCAAATTCTTTCAAAATGGAAGTAAAGATTATAAAAAAACAACACTAGTTCCATCATGGAACTGTTAATGGTACTAGTAACAATGAAGCCCCACTGCTGGGTATTGGCCTCCCCTTTTCTGTCCCACTTCCGGTTCTGTGCGTATATCCAGGCGTTTCCCGCGACTTTAACGATATACGTAGCTTTATAGGGCTCTAGGACGGCCCTGGATTCTTTGTGCTAATCTTGGCCACCACTTAGTCAAAGCCTTGCTCTGTCGGCCAAAGTAAATAAACTTACTGAAATCCTGAGTGTGAATTATTCTGCTTTTTAAAGTACAAAACATTTAACAAGCAAGTAGCGTAGACACTAAACACAGTCAGGAACTCAGGAATACTCGTAATGTGCGAGTGCCGCACTCAGATACTTGTCTCTCAATAGTTAATTTATGAATGTGTTCATTACAAATTCTGGTGAAGTATATTTAAGAGTCAGTTTATCAATTTCATTCTCACCATTATTTTGACTGATTTTCGTATTTATGTCGTACCCATTGAGAATAATTATGAAGATATATTTTACATAATGAGTGCTGTATGTTCGCTCGAATATTACTTGGTAAGGGAATAATATCGTCGACATGGCGAGTGCCTCGCGTACGCTCTGTTGACACATGGCGGGAGGCGGAGGCAGGCGGGAGGGGCAGGGGGGCTCCTCGTTGACACTTCGCATTAGCAATCAGCGGCGCCGCGCCGATTGACGCGCGCGCACCGACGTGCACACACAAACATCACGCCCGCTCTTAATACACGCCGATGTGTTTGCTCATCCACAAATAGAAACAAAAAGTTTGCTACGTTGTGATGTCACGTGATTGCGTCGACGACTTACGGTGACTTGCCGCGACAGCGACACTGCTCCAGCACATTTGAGGATGCCATAGCTGTAGCTACTTGTCATTACTTTACGGTATAACAACGCTGAATAAGCAGTGAGAACTCTCATAATCACGGTTCTAGTAACATAAATGAGGATGCTTGGAATGACGAAAACGTTTAATGAACCACTACTGTAGGTTCATTTTATGAAGCCACTGACTGCCGTATTATTTAGTCAATAATATGACAACTTTTATAATAGGAGCCTGTGCGGGGCGAGCGCGGAGCGAGCGCGGCAGCATATCAGACCGAGACGATTTAATAAGCGCGCTCACTGGACGGACCGGCCGCCACCGCCGCCGGGTTTTGTAACCTACCTACGCCAAAATAATAACAATACTTACAAATAAAAGTTTAGTATCCCAAGTCGGACTCACAGAGCACAGTCTACACTGTGGAGCAGTGTTATAGTATTCTCTTGACTGTGATCGTGTCACTGCTCGCCGGCTCTGTCGGGGCTGCTCTCTACTACAAGGTAACAGGGGCACATAACCTCGTGCACAACTTTCCGAGACACGAGCGACCTGCTCGTGCTCGCAAATGGATCGTGTAATTTCCTTCGTGATAGAACAGTTACTAAACTAAGCTTAGCGACTAGAGGGTCCGGTGCACTCCGGTGGGCATCAGCACCACCCACATCGTCGAGGTACGATGAGAGGATACGCTTGTCATCCTCACATCCGACGTCTGCGACTCTAGTCCCCTCGGCACCGTTACGTCGGCATTAAAAGTTTTCTTCTTTGATTTGTCCTTGTTCACTTAACTGTACTACATCCGTATAGTTCTCCACTCTGTCCGTTATTATAGAAAAACGATTTTCTCTCTCCCTCTAGTGTATCTTCACTGCTTCTTCTCCACTTCTACCCAATTGACCTCAGTCACATACAGTACATAATATTAAAACAAAAACTTTGTTTGAAAAAAATAACGTAAATCGGCCCAGCAATCTTTTTTTTTTTTAAACCTATACTTGACTGCAGTGATGCCAATGATGCTACTGACTTACTTTTAAATTGGCTAATAGGAAAAGAATAAACAAACCATGGATTACTATTGGTTTCTTACGATGCATAAATAGATAATTTGCACAAAAAACTGAAAAAGAATCCCCATGATGAAGCACTTAATTTAACGTACAAAAGATACCGAAATTTTTGCAACACTCTCATTAAGAAGCAGAAGAGAATTTATGAGAGACAGGAAATTGAAAACTTCAAAAATAATAGTAAAAAGCTGTGGGGTTTTATCAAAAGTATCTGTAATACTTCCAAAAAATCAGACCATTCTCCAGCCCTGATCAATACTCATAATCCGAAAAGCAGTGTTGATGATGCTAATAAATATTTTACAAGTGTCGGACAGAGGCTGGCGGAAGAAATTATTAGTAATTCTCATCTGTCAAATAGCTGTCAAACTTCTACTCCTATGTCATCTAACTCTCTTGTCCTACTCCCTACTGATGAAAATGAGATTCAAAATCTCATAATGGACTTGAGGGAAGGTGCGGCAGTTGGAGTGGATCAGATTTCGGGCAAAATCCTAAAACGCTACGTAAAACAGCTTGCAGTTCCACTAACTCACATCTGCAACTTGGCCTTTACTACTAGTACCTTAAATTTCCACTAGCTTTGAAGATAGCCCTTGTCAAACCTATCCATAAAGGAGGAGACAAAGACTGCATATCAAATTACAGGCCTATCTCGATCCTGCCTACGATGTCCAAAGTCCTGGAACGCCTAATTAATAAACGCCTCATGAACTTTCTGGAGACAAATACCCTCCTTGCACCGGAGCAATTTGGGTTTCGATCGGGTAAGTCGACTGATGACGCTGTGCATGAGCTCACTTACCATATTGTTACTAATCTTGATAATAAGAGAAAGTGTGTAACAGTATTTTTAGACCTAGCCAAGGCCTTTGACACGGTTCCTATTTCTCGAGAGAATAGGAGTTAGAGGCCTGCCATTATAACTGCTCAGAGATTTCTTAAGTAGTAGGAAGCAGCGAGTGAAAATAGACAACTGGTTAAGTGATGAACTTCCTGTTCATTATGGCGTGCCACAGGGCAGTGTCCTGGGTCCTAGCCTTTTCCTTGTCTATATTTATGACTTGCTTCAGCTCCACCTCCAAAACGGACAACTAATATCCTTTGCCGATGATACTGCGCTATTTTTTAGTGGTAAAAATTGGGAGGAAGTTTTTCAAAGTACTCAACGTGGTTTCAATGAGGTTTGTCAATGGCTTAAACGTAATGTTTTGACACTAAATCGATCAAAAACCAAATACGTTGCTTTTGCGCTCAGGAGAAATCTTCTTCCACCTCCAACTCTTAGTATCAAGGCTCACACTTGTTCTTTGTCCAGTACCTCATGCCTTTGTTCACCTCTTCAAAATACGGAGGTCATTAGATATCTCGGAGTGTACATCGAACAAACACTAAGTAACGTTTAAGCCTCACATCGACATACTCGTTACTAGGATTCGTAAGCTGATCTACATTTTTAGGACATTGAGACATGTTGCTGATCGTAGGACTACTAAAACGGTCTACTCAGCACTCTGCCAGTCAATTGTGAATTATTGCATTACCTCTTGGGGAGGAGCAAGCAAAGTTCACCTTCTCGAGGTTGAAAGAGCACAGAGAGCTATTCTCAAGGTAGGAGCTGGACTTCCTATTCGTTACCCAACAGCCGACCTTTATAAACTTTGGGATGTTCTAACAGTCAGGCAGAGTTTCATACTTTCCATAGTCTCCAAAAAACATAAACAATTAGTGTATGACCCGAATCTTAACAAAGACAAGCGTAAGAAAGGTAATGACTGTCCTACAAGCTTTTATCGTACTTTTCTCTCCCAAAGATTTTTCTGTTTTCTTGGAGGATATTTGTATAACAAAATCAACACTACACTTACAATTTACCCGCTACGAAGAACAGTCTGTAAGTTGGCTATCAGTGAATGGTTGATAAATCTAGACTATCAGACAACTGAAAGTCTATTGGTTCTGTTCAATGTTACCTTTGGACATTGACTCAGCACTCGGCCTGCCTCACGCGCGGCCCAGTTAAAATAATGATTTGGCTGCATCTTACACGCATAGGACACATAGAATTAGTGTAATAGTGTGTGTTAAGAAAAAGTAGTATATAAGCAGAACATTTTGTAAATAAACCAGATTTGAATATTATATTCTTGTCTCATTACCCCTCGCTGTGGCCAAGACACCTTTAGCCATCTTCGGATCAGTCCCGTGAGTCTGCGGGATTGGCAGTGAGTTTACCCTTCCCGAACCTGGTATTCCTGCCCACTATCCGTCTGTAACCTTAGGTCGCATGGTGCAGACATCCTGAACTTATTTATATATTTATTTATCACATACTAGGTATATGGTAGGTTAGGGCTGTAGGGCTTATAGGGCTTAGGGTCGTAGGGACTGTTAGGCTTGTAGGTCTCTGTAGGTTCCTTTATCTTACCATATATTTCCATGTATCATCACACCCTTGACAGTATTGCGGCCTTACGTGACGTTTGTTAAGGGTGGATGTACAGGTTCCAATCCGCTAAACATTATATCTGCACTGCCACATAAACATACACTATTTCATACACATCAATCACATACAGTATGTCCTACTAGAGTAATTATTATTTTTATTTTTAAATATTCTGTTGTATACGAAGTTCCGTATATAAGTTAAATCATCACGCATTAGTTGTTAAGTTATTAATCTAAATTGGTTTTTATACCTTTAAGTCTTGGGGGCCTGGTGACCCGTAACACAGGTATTGCATACCTATATCGGGCACCAGTCTCTCACAAATGTTTACCCTGTGTTGTTAGATTATATAATTCATGTTCAATGTAACGTTTGTGATGAGAAAATTAACATATATATTATATTATGTTATATTATTAAAATCATATGAAAAAAAAAAACATTATTACGGTCGAATACAAAACCGCCTCCTTGTTTCGATGTCGGTTAAAAGGACACACATCGCGCTAAACTCGCTGCCACTGTAAGTACATACATCATCATTATATTTGTTAGAAATATGGCGTAAGTGAATGTAGCTGCGTGTATTGAATGTGTCTGATAGAGCGAAGTGCAACCGTTTAGTGCGACAGGCGCGCGGCGGCGATTGAATTAACGCGTTGTAAGCCGATAAAAATTATAATAGCGGCGTGTAATATTTTGGAGCGGCGAGGACGGCCAATTTAACGGCTGAAGTGGCGCGGGTGGGGGGCGAGGCTGGTGCGGTGCGGGGGAGTGGGGGGAGGGGCGAGCCGACAGCAGCCGGGAGCCGCGATATTTAGATAATTTCACGCGCCACTTGAGCGGCTCAAAGAGCGCGCGGTGTCTGTCGGCGACGCGCCACAGCCTCACGCCACACTCGGCCACACGCCACACGACACAGGACACACACCCATATGATAATTATGAACAGCTGATCTTAGTTAGTGATTCCCTCCAGTTGTGATAGTGGGTGAGCGTCCGGGCCCGCAGTCGCGCACTCGCACGCGATGCCCTGTTCTACACTTATAAACGAATACGTTTAAGAGAACCACCGGCTGGTTGGTGCAGCACGACGAGGAAGCTGCTCTGGTTCTGTACAGCGCTGCATCGCTACAGAAGTCCTCCTCAGATCGGTCCCCGGTCAGTACCCGCACGTGATGACGTGACACGCGATCCGTTTGCTTCGTCTTAGCTTAGATTTCCAACAAATCATTGAATCAGCGCGAGCGACTCTACGTGGCATTGGGCCACAAAGCGCGCGAGTACTTATTAGCGGTCGATCAAAACATTGTAAAACTCGCTTTTTTAGTGTTTAAGATATTTAATAACATTGTAGCTCGACGAATGCATATTCAACCGTGTCCACCACTATCTGATATGGGAATTAGACCAACCGTTCAGCTGTACTAGTGTGTCACCTGTGCTCTTATTGAAACCCTGTTTTGCTCCCAAAATGACTGTTTATGGAATAGTACGTACTTTACGTAACAGGTACGTACAATGTTGCAACAACGAACGATTATTTCTCAATCATTTTTCCGTTTCATAGACATGCAACCTGCTGTAAAGATTAAGGATTGGTGTTAAACACTCAAATCATCAAACAGTATACTTTCGATTAACGACACAACTCTCAAAAAAAATTGGTCGGACATGATTTTAGCGGCCCTCGCGTTATCCGCGGTGAGAAATGACCGGCGGCGGGATAAGTCGCGGCCTGCCCCCCTCCCCCCTCCACCCCACACACTGCCCGCCCCACCCCCCGCCCGCTCCCCATGCCCCGCGCCCCGCGCCCCGCGCCCCGCACTCGTGACGTCCGTCACATTTGTCAACGTAAACGATTGTAAAGAAATGCACGGCGAGCAGAGTTAAGTGAGATGGCGAAGTCGTTTGTCTAACTGATAAGGTGTCCGCAGGTGCCAGCGCGGGGCGAGTGGGAGGGGGGGGGGGTCGCAGAATGCGAGTCGCGTCATTACGCGCATCACAGCTGTTAGTCGTGCTGATTTGCCCGCGGTTTCACCTGCGTGCAGGTCAGATATTATCCCTCTGAAACGTACTACAGGTCCCCAAAGAGTTGCGATCGGTCGGTTTGATCGCCCAAGTCATGGTTTATCTGTGAGTCAAATTCCATCTTCATCCATTTAGCATCCAAGGCGTATAAAGGTAATAGACAGGTTCAGTTAAACCGGAACTTCAGCGTGCCACATGCTTCGGCTTAGTAAACGCTACGTCGGTCGCGTCGTAGCACAAGCTACGGCGTAGTACTCGCAATGTAGTAGCACATGCTACGGCGTAGTACTCGCTATGTAGTAGCACATGCTACGTCGTAGCCGGTGCTATACACGCGGTAACGCGGTAGCGGGCTTAGCCATGCCTGTCAGTACGATTTGATATCACTCTATCAGCACTGCGAGATAAGCCGCGGCCGCCGCTCTCACATCGGAAACTTCTTTCATGTTGGGCAGACTTACCGGTTGCAGCTGAATACCATATTTTACATGTATAAGAATAGAATCCCCTTTTGGTAAGGATAGTTGTGAGAATTTTGGGTCACTGAATACCTGTGAAGACTATCAAATGCCAGCCGGGACTAACGGTGTAACGGTCTCTCCGAGGCATGCGGGATACTTGGTATGTAATGCATACATGACAAGCGTTGCTTAACGTTCAAGATCGAACCGTGCGGCTGGTAGTACTCAGCCACGAGCTCTTTAACGTGAGTCTTCTATCGACAACCATATTAATATTTTTTTTTTGCTAGTTATAGGTTTATGGCCAGTTTTTCTTAATTTGGTCGTGGGTTCGAACCTAAGCGGGCACCCTGCCTGGTGTCCCAGAAGTGGGAATATTAATAGCCTGATGATGATGATAATGAAATGTGGTTATTTTATATTTTATAATTATGGTGTATTCCCGCGCTGGAGGGCGTTTGTTTCGGTCTCGTTTGGTTTACTATATAACTGGAGCGTTAGATTGAATGCGGAGGAAAGGAAGCAAACAGTTATATATTTCTAGTGTCCTTCTTAGTTTAGTGAGCGTTACGGGTACCGATACGATACAAGCAGACTGGCGCGGAGACAGTTCTCTGACGGAGTGGCGGTGCTCAGCTACGTGAACATCTCATAAATGGTATGACGCGCGATAAACGTCGGATAAACAGATAAACAAGGGCATTTTATTGCCCAGTCGGGGGGCGGGGGGGGGGGGGGGGGAGGGGGAGGTTGGGAGGAGGGATGAGCGGGTCGCACGCAATATCTGCCGAGTGTGCGAGGAACGCGCGTGCGATGCAATAACAAGCAAGAATGGAACTCGAGAAACAGCTCCGTCACCCCCAACCCCGTCTGCCGTAACCATACTATATAGTATACTTTATTTGTAAGTACTACAAAAATGTAAGATTTTTTTATTATCTAGATGTTGCCAGCGACCTTCGTTCGCGTGAATTTTTTTTTCTGTAAACCTACTATAAAAGGTAATTCTACAAAAAAAGAATAAGAAATTAACTTAACTCAGATTTCTTTGTTGGTATAAGTAGTCGCCAGCGCGACTGTTGAGCTGGTTGAGCATCGAGTAGCTCCTACTTGACACTACCAGTATTTATCTTTAGTACACGTCCTGCATGAATGCAACCACTCAAAACCACAGCGGATCTTCTGTTCGTTTGCAACATGTCTGCTTCGTTCAGTGATGCCAACACTACGACCGTGTGTTCCACATCGTCGGGACAAGTACCGAATAACTCGCAAACAGTAAAACATATCATAGATCGTTATACGTAGCATAGCATGAGAGCAACAAACAGTAACGTAGTGAACAGGAGGGTAGAACACGTTGTTCACATTGTGCGCTGTGTAGCCCAGATAACGTCACGAGCTGGTCGGTGCGGCGGCGGCGGCGGCGGCGGCGGCGGCGCGGCACGAATACTATCGGATGGGCGCCGTCTCCGGCGCCAGATAACGAGTTGTGTCGTTTCGCACTTGTACGACGAGCTCTTACAGCTTGTACGCTGTTTGTGCTAGAATCGACATGCTGCTATTGTACTCGGACTGGACAGCCGCCCGTTTGTAATTTACATTTGGGAGCTACTCTTGAAGCAGTATTGGAATATAAAGCTGCACTAACCTTGGTAGCAGTATGACACATCGCAGGGTTGACACAGTGGCTGGGCGATGCCGCGATGGGCTGCTGCGCTGCGTGTCGCGCCTTCGATTCCCGCACGGAACAAATAAACGTAAAACCTTCAGATAGTTGTTCCGAGCCTGGCTGTTTGTGTATGTAAGTTTAAATAAACATAAAACCTTCAGATAGTTGTTCCGAGCCTGGCTGTTTGTGTATGTAAGTTTAAATAAACATAAAACCTTCAGACCGTTGTTCCGAGCCTGGCTGTTTGTGTATGTAAGTTTAAATAAACATAAAACCTTCAGATAGTTGTTCCGAGCCTGGCTGTTTGTGTATGTAAGTTTAAATAAACATAAAACCTTCAGACAGTTGTTCCGAGCCTGGCTGTTTGTGTATGTAAGTTTAAATAAACATAAAACCTTCAGATAGTTGTTCCGAGCCTGGCTGTTTGTGTATGTAAGTTTAAATAAACATAAAACCTTCAGATAGTTGTTCCGAGCCTGGCTGTTTGTGTATGTAAGTTTAAATAAACATAAAACCTTCAGACAGTTGTTCCGAGCCTGGCTGTTTGTGTATGTAAGTTTAAATAAACATAAAACCTTCAGATAGTTGTTCCGAGCCTGGCTGTTTGTGTATGTAAGTTTAAATAAACATAAAACCTTCAGACAGTTGTTCCGAGCCTGGCTGTTTGTGTATGTAAGTTTAAATAAACATAAAACCTTCAGATAGTTGTTCCGAGCCTGGCTGTTTGTGTATGTAAGTTTAAATAAACATAAAACCTTCAGACAGTTGTTCCGAGCCTGGCTGTTTGTGTATGTAAGTTTAAATTGCAAACGCCCCCACAAAACAAAAATTCCTTATGTGGGGCAGAGTTATTCACAAAAGAAGTGCATTGGTTAAGTATCTGTAGACTCGTCGACTGTTTTTCTGCTAATACTCGTAGTGTCCGGTGTCGCAGTTGTAATAACATTAGTGTGGCGTGCCCTGCACGGGGTTGCGACAGTCGCTCTCTCCATGTCGCCATGAGATCGCACCGGAGGTCTGTCCGCTGAACGGCGATTTGCCGCGGCAGCGAAGTTTCCCCCCGCGTAGTGCCTCCGCGCGCCATTCGTGTAGGCGCGCGAGGACTATCGCCTCCAGATCCCATGGCGGCAATCCGGCAAGCAGGCCCGCCGCCTCGCGGGCGATCGTGCGGTATCCACGGACCATTTTCACGGCCACCACTTTCTGGGGCGTGTTCAGATAGTGGGCGGCTCGCCACCTCAAAGAACGCGCCCACACTGGGGCCCCGTAAAGGGCCATGGACCGCACGACCCCCGCGTAGAGCCTGCGGCAGGAGGCGTTTGGCCCCCCAAGGTTGGGCAGGAGCCGCCTGAAGGCAGCTCCGGTCCGTTCCAGCCTGGGGGCCAAACGTCGGAAGTGCTCCACGAAGTTCCACCGGCTGTCGAGGACGAGTCCTAGGTACTTCAACGTCGACTCGACGCCGATGGAAACCCCTCCTACCGTCAGTGTGGATCCCGACGGTGGCGCATTCCGAGGCCCATGAAAGCACATGGCCTCGGATCTGTGCAGCGCCACCTCGAGACTCAAACGTTTTATACCTACGTGTGTTATTTCTAATCCACTGTAAAACGGTTGTGGAGTCACACCAAAAATATCGTTGCTCGGGCTCTAATCTGTGTTCCTTCGGAACGGTATCAGCCAATCGTGCAGCCAACGGGTACAACACGACATTTACTTGCTATAAATGCGACGTAAACAATCCCATTGACTATCCATCGCCAATACGCCACACAACACATGGCTTGAACAGATGCATCACAAAATAAATGCAGCTGTAAGCGTGTATAATTATTACTTGCCGGCATAGCAGACGTAGCGGTTGTCGTAGGCGGTCTACGCGTCTCGTAGCAGCTACTCGTAGCAGATAGCTCCAGCGCGGGGGTCGCGGGTGCGGCGGCGGGAGGAGATGGCCTTATCATGGCAATCTCGGCGACCGGTTTTATTTCCGTCTCGTTCCCACCTTGTAACAAAATAATTTTGTTATAGCACCTAGGTATACGTATTTGTTTTATTTCCTTTAATAACTCAATCCATTTGCACCATTTATTGTAGATACTATCGGGTACTACGTCATCCCAGCCTATGTTTAAGCGCCAAGTATCTTGCAACATAATTTGCCCTGAATGGTGAATGGTGCTAAGAATCCTAATACATCAAAAATCGACATAACTATTCGAAGCATGGTTCTTTTAGTAGGCCTATCCTTATTTAAAATAATATTTTCAGGTATTCGTTTCAGAGACACGTCGAAACCTAATTCATCTTCTCCAGGATACCAGATGAGTCCCAAGGTGCGCTCGCCATGGTACTCCTGTACTTTGAACCTTACGCTGGCAAAACCTAAGGTATCCTTCGGAACACTATCTAAAACAGCAATGCTATTGCTTGTCCAGTTACGGATTTGGAAACCACCACTGCTATGTATTTCAGTTATATTTTTAACCATTTCTATCGCCGCCGTGTCATCCGGCAGGCTATCAATATAGTCGTCCATATAGTGCGATTTGTATATCGCATTAACAGCAGCTGGTAATTTAGACTCGTATCGACGCGCATTTATATTTTTAACAAACTGAGCTACGAAGGGAGAACAGTTAGCACCGAAAATAAGTGACGTCATAATGTAAATATCAACTGGGTCGTCAGGCCTGTTCCGCCAAAGAAATCTAAACGCGTGTTGATCTTCAGGCTGAATTTTAACTCTTACAAACATATCCTTGATGTCACCGGTTACTGCAATTGAATATTCCCTAAAGCGCAACATTATACCAAACAGAGATGACAACAAGTCCGGCCCTGTGAGTAAATAGTCATTTAGACATTTATTACCAAGTCTCGTAGCCTGCGCTCGTCCCTGCTCGCGGTGGTGCTAGCTGCTGAGCTCAACAACAGAGTGGCGTGCGCCTCGACGGTGCCGGCGTCGACCTGCGCGTGCCCAGCGTGCTGCCTTCGCAACATACCATGCATGCACCAACCTAGGGGAGTCAATGTAGCGGACGGCTCATACAATTTCCCTACTATAACTTTGAGAGGTAACAATTATTAAGTGACCTATTAGAATTTCGGGTTTAACATCATGTTTACATATCTTATCATTTATTCCAAACAGGTTTTTATAATTACTATAATCAATCACAGAAAGTTGTTGCAAAGGTAAGTCTAATTTGTCTACACACCGAAGTTCTATATTATACATCTTATTGTCCATACCCGATAATTTAACATTCGCAATGGTCGTTTTACACACCAGTTCGTCGTCAGACCAGGCTCCGCGAATTCGCATCGTCTCTGAGCGGCCACGAAGCCCCGCACGCTTTGCTAGCCCCGCACTGATAAGCGAGACGGTCGATCCGTCATCAAGGAGCGCGTTTGCACTGAACACACCGTTAGCACTGTGTATACGTATAGGTACGACTTTAAGTAAAACTTTGTTTTCACTCGCGTTTATATGCGTCACTTTTTGTGTACTATCGGCGGAGGACGTCGTCGGCGACGACGTCGTCGACGTCAGCGTCGGCACAGGCGTTGACCTCGGCTCTGGAACCTGGCTGCTTTCAGCGTAATTTTTCGGCTTGTTACCGACGTAGTGAAGTAGATTGTGATGCCCCTCGCCACAGCCATTCTTATCGCAAGGCGGTGCTGAGCACGTGTCTCGTGCGTGGCGCGACAGTAGGCATTTATAACAAATCCCGTTACTTTTTACGAATTCCCATCTGGTTTTACGTAACGCCTTCTTGAATTGTTTACATTCAGTTAATTTATGTTTCGAGGTACGGCAGAACTTGCAGTTATCGGTATCATTATCTGTTTGCAATAATATAGTTTGAGATCGATTACCGGAACTATCTTTGTTTTTCTGGTGATTGTTTTTATTTTGGTCAGTGCGAGGACTCGTAAAATAGATATTTGATGTAACTGATATTTTTACGGCCTCTTCGTGCAAAAAATCTGATGTGATTAGTAAAATATACTTGGATAAGTTGTACGTAGTTTTATTACGAGAGATTTTACAAGAAGAAGAAATCATAGACAAACTTAAAAGCATCATAAACAAAAATAGTGTAGTACTCACAAACTAAATGTTATTACCACAGATAGAGTAGGGTTCAACTAATTAATACAACACTCCCACCTAATTTGAACCCATTTCATGATACAATTTAAGTTTCAAAAATAACATACTCGTACATTCACATGGCATAAGTTATTAAAACAATAAAATAATTGAAACTTATTTTTTTTTACAAGTACAGCTAGTATTCAAATTCAAATTCAAATATGTTTATTTGTGACACATAGGTAAAAGTAGGTACATGGTGTTAAAAAGAAATAAGTAAAGTCTCACTATGTGCTGCCTTACAAGGCGTACAAATTATGTTTACACATTAATTAGTGTAGGTTTGAAGTATTTTTAGATAGCTTAACATCTACTAAAATAAAGTTACTACAGCTAATTCCCCAATATTAAATATTTAATAAAATAAACATTAAACAAAAACAAAATTTAAACATTACGAAGCTAATAACAATCTTATGAACTAAAACAAGTAATTAAATTAGTAAATCAAAGTGTTAAAAATATAAAATAAAAATAGAACAAAACGAACAAAATAAAAGTATTGCAAATATAAATTAAAACCGTTTTCATTTTTCTTCTAGGTATTCATTGATGGAGTAATATGCTTTTGTTAAGAATTTATGGAGTGATTTTTTAAAGGAATTGAGATCTCTTGATGCTTTTATTGACTTCGGTAGTTTATTAAATATTTTTGGTGCCATTCCTAGGAAACTTTTTGAGTGTAGGGCAGTTTGATGTGATTTTGATTTCAGTGCGCCTTGGCGGCGTTTAGAGGATACGGTTTCGAATTGGCTAGGGTTATTTTTGATAAATATGGCAACTTCATAGATATAAAGGGACGGGAGTGTTAATAATTTTAAACTAATAAAAACTGGTTTGCAACTGTCAGTGTTTTGAATCATGGATATTGCACGCACGCATTTTTTTTTGGGCTTTAAAGGCAGCTTCTCTATCCGTAGAGTTACCCCAGAATATTACTCCATATCGCAGTGTCGTGGAGACGTATGCGTGGTATGCAGTAAGAACGGTGCTGCGATTCGCGACTTTATTTAAATTGTGTAGGGCATAGCAATATTGATTTAGTTTTTTTACTAAATGCTGAATGTGTATTTTCCAAGTCATGTGCTGATCTAACCAAAGTCCTAGAAATTTTGTGTTGTCAATTTTAGCAATGTTGTTGTGTTCATAATTAACATTTGGATTAATAGAATTGGTTCGCTGGTTGAAATGCATGATGTGTGTTTTTCCGAAATTAATTTTTAGATTGTTACTGGTTAACCATTCGATAATTGAATTTAAACTATTGTTTATATCACGTTCATATGTTTCTATGTTTCTTCCTACAAATATTGTGGTACAGTCGTCAGCAAATAGAGTCATGGGGTGTTCTATAGTTAAGGGTACATCATTTATGTAGCATAGGAATAATAACGGACCTAGTACACTGCCCTGGGGCACGCCATCCATATCCATACCATAATATAAATGCGAAAGTAACTCTGTTTGTCTGTCTGTCTGCTACCTTTTCACGACAAAACGGCTGATCGGATCGTAATGAAAATTGGCAAGGAGATGTATTTCAACCTAGGGAAGGACATAGGCTATATATTATCACGCTAATTACTTACGGGGGTGAGCAATATGCATTTCGTCTATATTTGTCAACTGTTTGACAACTGACAACCGTCATAACATGCATTGTAATAGAATAACTATTTTAAACCATTTGTCATAAGAACAAATAGCCCATCGGTGACGGCTACCGCCTTTCGAACAATGAGTCGCAAGTTCAAGCCTCAGTATAGACATGCACTACATTTTGATTTTGTTTAATGCTGTATGATTTTCGATAGTAACTTTGGTTCGCACGTTCAAAATCCACACGGTTTTCACTTTTTGTAACAAAGTATTTAGTTTTTTTTTAAAGCTTAAGATTTCCAAATCATTGTTTAAATACATACTTTTTTTAACACTTAAACGACAGTTTGGGAATCACTTATTTCACATAATAAATCTGTAAATATGGCACTTAAGCTGTTAAAGAATCACACACGGAGCCCTTTTTCTACTATTTCATAAATTTTCGTCTATGTCTGTGTGTCTCTACGTAGCCTTTTTGTTATTGCATCATGTGTGTAAATTATAAAACCAATGTGGTTCGATTCAATGCACAAATTAATATTGTGCATAACTGATGAAACCAGACGAGTTTCATTTTTGTTTCTTTGTAATCGGTGCTCTCCATCAAAAGATATATTATGACTTTAAAGTTTTTAAGGAGAACTTATCATCATGATCTAAGGATACATGCAGTGACATCTATTGAATCAAAATGGTACTAATGAATAAAAATCACAAGATAGAGAAGAAGAGAATAGTCAACATGACCCTGCTTTAAATCTGCATAGCCGGTAGAGTATCTGTTCGACCGCTTTCCATTGCATATGTTCTAGCAGTTTAACTTCGTGCTCTATAGTTAATGGCGTTGTTCATTTGACTCCATTTTCTGAATCACGGTGTTATGATTTTCTGTGAAAGAATGACTGACATTCGCCCGTTTCAGATGTCTCAAGTTTGGTTTTTTGGAAGAGGTTTTCAATCCAACGCCTGGATTTCTTTATGTATAGGTACCTATATTATGGCTGAGCAATACTTAAATGACGTGATGAAAGTTGTAAGAATCCGCTGGATGTAAGTCACACCGGACCAATGTGGCGACACAGGTCCAGCATTAGAGGTCTTTCGGCTGAAATAATGATGAATGATGATAATTCAAATGGAGTAGGGCAGGTCACTTAGCAGGATGCGGTGATGTCAGGTGGAGTAAAAGTGTGACCAAGTGGCGTTCTAGAAATCGAAACAGAAATTTTGGTCGTCCAGAGGTGAGATAAGCAGACGATATTGTTGCCATTACGGGGCCATCCTGGATGAGACTGGCACACGAGCGTGGAGCTTGGCACAAACAAAGAGAGGCCTGTACCCAGCAGTGGGTGAAGTTGGACTATGGATGATGATGATTATGACGCATATCTTTATCCAGAGAAGTCCGATTTTCATGATTATTTTTTATTGAAAAACGTGTATCGCAAAGTTTGTCTCATTTTATATTAAAAATAGTCGTGTTCAAATCAAAGTGACGCACTTCTGATTTTTCAGATTCATGTGCGTATTGTATAATCATCGCATGCTGAAACATCGTGAGGAAACCAGCATGCCTTTTTTTTTTTGGTTGGGAAATCATCAAATGACTTCTCCCACTCTGGGCGGAGCGGGAGGGAGTGTCAGACTTTTACTGAATAAAACCTATCCATGTTCCTTCCTCGCCCTTTATGTTCCGGGGCCGCGGTATCTCTTTCGAACAGGCCCGCAACCCCGGCAGGCTTCGGCCCTTGCGGGCCCCTCCCCTTATGCTGACATCTTTTTGAGACGCGCGTGGAACACGAACGCGCCGTCGACACGGCCTGTCGTCATTAGACGGACGGACGGCTAGCTGGCCCACAGGCCCGCATCTACGGTGGCCGATAGTATTGTGGCGTGCCCCGCACGGGGTTGCAACAGTCGCTCTCTCCATGTCGTCATGAGATCGCGCCGGAGGTCTGTCCGCTGAAAACCAGCATGCCTGAGAGATATTTGATCGACGGCATGTAAAGCCAAGACTAAGGACCTTGGGCGGCATAAAAACTCTCACACCAGGTTAGGCACTAACCACACGATAAAGAAGAAGATCGTGTTGGGGCTTATTTCATAACCTTTTTGAGAACTTTAGACCTGGCTGAAGTTTAACTGTGATCGAAGGTCTAGCGATGGAGACGTAAGACAGTCACAAGAGGTCCGAAACAGTTTACAGCAGCTATATCGCGTGTCGGCTCATTTCATGCATCTTGATATAAACTTGAGACCTAGCTGGAGTATGAGTATCATTGAAGTTCTAACGATGGACACGAAAGGCAGTCACAAGAGGTCCGCAACACTTCAAATCTGCTCTATCGTGTTTAAGGTTCATTTCGTACACCTTGATGAGAACTTTTAAACCTAGCTGGAGTATGACTGTCATCGATGGTCTAACGATGGAGACTGAAGGCAGTTGCAAGAGATCCTCAACAGTTTACAGCAGCTATATCGTCATTGGGCTCACTTAACGCACCTTGATGAGAACTTTAGTAATAGCTGGAGTATTACTTAACTGTCATCGAAGGTCTCATCGGCTCGGCTCGGCTAGGAGACGAAAACATTTGCAAAACGTTTTCAAGAGTTTACAGCATCCACATCTACGTGTTGTGTTGACCTGCTTGGAGTATGACTAACATCAAAGGTCTGACTTTGGAGAAGGAAGGC
Organism: Xestia ashworthii; assembly: GCA_950022955.1. Lineage (NCBI taxonomy): Eukaryota > Metazoa > Arthropoda > Insecta > Lepidoptera > Noctuidae > Xestia > Xestia ashworthii. The sequence goes on along the minus strand of OX465564.1, from coordinate 23,335,655 downwards.
AGATGCGAGAGGTCCGCAACAGTTTGAAGCAGCTTTAACGTGTCGCGGCTCATGCCATGCCAGTTGATGAAGACTTTTGACCTAGCTGGAGTATGAAATCGTCGAATGCCCAAGTATAGAAACGTAAGGCAGTCGAAGGAAGAGCCCATAATTGAAAAAGTGAAAGTAGAATATTTTGGCGATTAATGTAAACCTATTCGAGCAAAAATAAATTGTTACTTACTTGAATCTGTACTAATATTATAAAGCTGCAGAGTTAGTTTGTTTGGTTGGTTGAACGCGCTAATTTTAGGAACTGTTGGTTCGTTTTACGCAGACGAAGTTGCGTGGGTCAGCTAGTTCTTAATAAAAATAAAAAGGAAGTCGCGACTGCTAAAGTTATAAACAATATGTACCGGCTAAATACACATAGTATTCCAGCATACTTATCTACATCAACAGAGAATGATTGTTACTTGTGGCATCAGAGAATGGCACATTTGAATTTTGAGGACTTAAATAAATTGTTGGAAAGCGCAAAAATCTAAATAAACAAAGCAGATAAAGTGATATGTATTTCATGTTTGGAAGGAAAGCAGACAAGAATCCCGTTTCCTTCAGAAGGTTCTAGAGCACAAGCGAAGCTAGGACTAGTTCACTCAGATGTCTGTGGAAAAATGGAAGTACCAAGCCTTGGGGGAGCTCAGTACTTTGTTACTTTTGTTGACGACTTCACAAGGAAGGTATTAAGAATTTAAAGCCTTAGTTGAAAATCAACTTGATTCGAGAATAAAGATACTCCGCACTGATAACGGACAAGAGTATCTAAGCAATGAGTTTCAAGCTTTTCTAAAGAAAGCAGGGATCACACACCAAACCTCTGCTCCGTACACACCACAGCAAAATGGTTTAGCGGAGAGAATGAACCGGACTTTGCTTGAAAGAGCAAGATGCATGCTTATAAATGCTAAACTTCATAAACATTATTGGGCAGAAGCTGTGTCGACTGCTGCTTATATTACTAATCGATGCCCGACAAAAGCTCTAGCATTTTTGACACCAGGAGAGAAATGGAGTGATAAAAGGCCAGACATTACTCATATGAAAATCTTTGATTGTGAAGCGATGGTGCATGTTTCGAAAGAGAAAGCAAAGAAGTGGGACTCAAAGGCAAATAAAATGTTATTCATGGGTTATAGTGAACAGACCAAAGGATACAGATTTTTAGATCCTAAAACGAGAAAAGTTGTTATAAGCAGAGATGTGGTCTTTCTTGAAAACTCAGTCAAAAGAGATTATTCCTTTGTACCACTTTCAGAATCTGTCCTGGAATCATGTGAAAGTGATGATAACTTAAAACCCCAGAAAATGACGCTGAAACAGTCTGAGACGACTGAAGATGAATCGAGTGAAGATTTCTACTCCGATGATGAATCTCTGTATGAGCCCGATGTAGCTATAGATTCATCTGAGTTAACAAATAGTGTCACAACGAGATCTAAAGCAAGATTAAACAGACTGCAAGCTAATGAAGAAGAAGAAGCCAATACTTACAAATGTACAGATGAAATTGTAAGAGAACAGGATGTTCCACTGACGTACAGTGAAGCATTATCTTCAGATAACTCAAATGCTGCAAAATGGAAAAAGTCCACTGAAGAGGAGCTAAATGCACATGCAAAGAATGAAACATGGCAATTGATTGAGAAGCCTGAAGGAGTGCGGATAATTGGCTGCAAATGGGTCTTCAGAATAAAAGACGAGCCAACTGGTCCAATCTACAAGTCAAGATTGTGTGCCAAAGGATGCAGTCAGAAACAAGGCATTGACTACAAGGAGACATATGCTCCAACTGTAAGGTATGATTCAGTACGTGTTCTTCTTTCAGAAGCAGCCCAACACAACTTGCATATTGTTCAGTTTGATGTCAAAACTGCATTTCTATATGGAGATGTCAAGGAAGACATTTATATGACATCACCTGAAGGCTTGGATGCTCCATACAATATGGTATGTAAACTCAATCGTTCCCTCTATGGTCTGAAACAAGCACCAAGGTGCTGGAACCATAAATTTGACACTTTGTTAAAGAAATTTGGTTTTGAAAGCTGTCATAAAGACAGGTGTGTATATGTTGGAAAAGTAAATAACAATACGGTGTTTTTACTTCTGTATGTTGATGATGGACTTCTATTCTCAAAATCAAAAGATACACTGAATAAAGTTATGTGTGAATTAAAGAAAAACTTTGAGATGAAACAGTGTGATCCAAAGAATTTTGTGGGACTGCAAATAGAAAGATCTGAAGGAAGTATTTTCATTCATCAAACAAAATACACTGAGAAACTGCTGTACAAATTTAATATGCAAAATGCTAACTGTAACAATATTCCAGTGAATCCTCACACCACGCTGGAGAAGAATCCAGAGACTCCTGATAAGAAGATTCCATACAGAGAGGCAGTAGGCTCATTAATGCATCTAACGGTGGTAAGCAGGCCCGATATAATGTATGGCGTTAGTCTAGTGAGTAGATTTCTTGATTGTTATGATCACACTCATTGGAACGTTATTAAGAAAATACTGAAGTATTTAAAAGAAACCAAAGATTATGGTTTGCGTTATTCAAAAACACAACCGAACATAGTAGAAGCTTACTGTGATGCCGATTATGCCAAAGACACCTCCACACGAAAGTCTTTAACTGGCTATGTGTTTATTAAAAATGGAGCTGCCATAACATGGGCAACACAACGACAACAAAGTGTTGCTTTGTCTACCACTGAAGTGGAATTTATGGCTGCTTGTTCTGCTGCCAAAGAGGCTATGTGGTTAAAAGGACTCTTGGTGGATATAGGTGAATTTAATCAGGACTCAATATGTTTGAATATAGACAATCAAAGTGCGATTTGTTTAATTAAAAACGTGGATTACCATAAACGTTGTAAGCATATTGAAGTGCAATATAATTTTGTTAAAGATAAATATGCAGATAAACAAATTGATGTGAATTATGTATCTACTAATGAACATTTGGCTGATGTGTTTACTAAAGCTCTTCCTAGAGACAAGTTTCTGTATTTTAGAAAAGGAATTGGTGTTCAGAATTTAAAATAATACCTAATTGTGGTTATGATGAAATTGTTACACATGTAATAAAAAATGTAGTTACAGAAATCTCCCCGGTTATTAGCTACCTTGTAAACGTGTGTATAGAGAGTGGAAAATTCCCAGAAGATTTAAAAATATCCATTATAAAACCTCTTTATAAAAAAGAAAATCCGCAAAATATGAAAAATTACAGACCTATTGCTCTAGTACCAGTGTTCTCCAAAATAATTGAAAAAGTTATTTTTAATAGCCTCTATTCGTTTCTTGAAAAGAATAATCTCCTAACCAAAGAACAGCATGGTTTCAGAAAGCACAAAAACATTAACATGGCCATCTACGAACTAATAAATAAAATTATCACAAACATGGATAACAAAATCCCAGTTTCGGCGTTATTCATGGACATGACGAAGGCGTTTGATTTTGTAGATCACAGATCCCTACTCATAAAATTAAATAAACTTGGAATTAGGGGCAATGTCCTAGAGTTAATTAAGTCGTACTTAATTAATCGAAAACAAATTACTAAAATAACAAAAATATGCCCTAAAACCAAAACGGAAAAAACCTATGTTTCTAAACAAAGATATATAAACTACTAGCTGACCCACGCAACTTCGTCTGCGTAAAACGAACCAACAGTTCCTAAAATTAGCGCGTTCAACCAACCAAACAAACTAACTCTGCAGCTTTATAATATTAGTACAGATTCAAGTAAGTAACAATTTATTTTTGCTCGAATAGGTTTACATTAATCGCCAAAATATTCTACTTTCACTTTTTCAATTATGGGCTCTTCCTTCGACTGCCTTACGTTTCTATACTTGGGCATTCGACGATTTCATACTCCAGCTAGGTCAAAAGTCTTCATCAACTGGCATGGCATGAGCCGCGACACGTTAAAGCTGCTTCAAACTGTTGCGGACCTCTCGCATCTGCCTTCCTTCTCCAAAGTCAGACCTTTGATGTTAGTCATACTCCAAGCAGGTCAACACAACACGTAGATGTGGATGCTGTAAACTCTTGAAAACGTTTTGCAAATGTTTTCGTCTCCTAGCCGAGCCGAGCCGATGAGACCTTCGATGACAGTTAAGTAATACTCCAGCTATTACTAAAGTTCTCATCAAGGTGCGTTAAGTGAGCCCAATGACGATATAGCTGCTGTAAACTGTTGAGGATCTCTTGCAACTGCCTTCAGTCTCCATCGTTAGACCATCGATGACAGTCATACTCCAGCTAGGTTTAAAAGTTCTCATCAAGGTGTACGAAATGAACCTTAAACACGATAGAGCAGATTTGAAGTGTTGCGGACCTCTTGTGACTGCCTTTCGTGTCCATCGTTAGAACTTCAATGATACTCATACTCCAGCTAGGTCTCAAGTTTATATCAAGATGCATGAAATGAGCCGACACGCGATATAGCTGCTGTAAACTGTTTCGGACCTCTTGTGACTGTCTTACGTCTCCATCGCTAGACCTTCGATCACAGTTAAACTTCAGCCAGGTCTAAAGTTCTCAAAAAGGTTATGAAATAAGCCCCAACACGATCTTCTTCTTTATCGTGTGGTTAGTGCCTAACCTGGTGTGAGAGTTTTTATGCCGCCCAAGGTCCTTAGTCTTGGCTTTACATGCCGTCGATCAAATATCTCTCAGGCATGCTGGTTTTCAGCGGACAGACCTCCGGCGCGATCTCATGACGACATGGAGAGAGCGACTGTTGCAACCCCGTGCGGGGCACGCCACAATACTATCGGCCACCGTAGATGCGGGCCTGTGGGCCAGCTAGCCGTCCGTCCGTCTAATGACGACAGGCCGTGTCGACGGCGCGTTCGTGTTCCACGCGCGTCTCAAAAAGATGTCAGCATAAGGGGAGGGGCCCGCAAGGGCCGAAGCCTGCCGGGGTTGCGGGCCTGTTCGAAAGAGATACCGCGGCCCCGGAACATAAAGGGCGAGGAAGGAACATGGATAGGTTTTATTCAGTAAAAGTCTGACACTCCCTCCCGCTCCGCCCAGAGTGGGAGAAGTCATTTGATGATTTCCCAACCAAAAAAAAAAAGGCATGCTGGTTTCCTCACGATGTTTCAGCATGCGATGATTATACAATACGCACATGAATCTGAAAAATCAGAAGTGCGTCACTTTGATTTGAACACGACTATTTTTAATATAAAATGAGACAAACTTTGCGATACACGTTTTTCAATAAAAAATAATCATGAAAATCGGACTTCTCTGGATAAAGATATGCGTCATAATCATCATCATCCATAGTCCAACTTCACCCACTGCTGGGTACAGGCCTCTCTTTGTTTGTGCCAAGCTCCACGCTCGTGTGCCAGTCTCATCCAGGATGGCCCCGTAATGGCAACAATATCGTCTGCTTATCTCACCTCTGGACGACCAAAATTTCTGTTTCGATTTCTAGAACGCCACTTGGTCACACTTTTACTCCACCTGACATCACCGCATCCTGCTAAGTGACCTGCCCTACTCCATTTGAATTATCATCATTCATCATTATTTCAGCCGAAAGACCTCTAATGCTGGACCTGTGTCGCCACATTGGTCCGGTGTGACTTACATCCAGCGGATTCTTACAACTTTCATCACGTCATTTAAGTATTGCTCAGCCATAATATAGGTACCTATACATAAAGAAATCCAGGCGTTGGATTGAAAACCTCTTCCAAAAAACCAAACTTGAGACATCTGAAACGGGCGAATGTCAGTCATTCTTTCACAGAAAATCATAACACCGTGATTCAGAAAATGGAGTCAAATGAACAACGCCATTAACTATAGAGCACGAAGTTAAACTGCTAGAACATATGCAATGGAAAGCGGTCGAACAGATACTCTACCGGCTATGCAGATTTAAAGCAGGGTCATGTTGACTATTCTCTTCTTCTCTATCTTGTGATTTTTATTCATTAGTACCATTTTGATTCAATAGATGTCACTGCATGTATCCTTAGATCATGATGATAAGTTCTCCTTAAAAACTTTAAAGTCATAATATATCTTTTGATGGAGAGCACCGATTACAAAGAAACAAAAATGAAACTCGTCTGGTTTCATCAGTTATGCACAATATTAATTTGTGCATTGAATCGAACCACATTGGTTTTATAATTTACACACATGATGCAATAACAAAAAGGCTACGTAGAGACACACAGACATAGACGAAAATTTATGAAATAGTAGAAAAAGGGCTCCGTGTGTGATTCTTTAACAGCTTAAGTGCCATATTTACAGATTTATTATGTGAAATAAGTGATTCCCAAACTGTCGTTTAAGTGTTAAAAAAAGTATGTATTTAAACAATGATTTGGAAATCTTAAGCTTTAAAAAAAAACTAAATACTTTGTTACAAAAAGTGAAAACCGTGTGGATTTTGAACGTGCGAACCAAAGTTACTATCGAAAATCATACAGCATTAAACAAAATCAAAATGTAGTGCATGTCTATACTGAGGCTTGAACTTGCGACTCATTGTTCGAAAGGCGGTAGCCGTCACCGATGGGCTATTTGTTCTTATGACAAATGGTTTAAAATAATTATTCTATTACAATGCATGTTATGACGGTTGTCAGTTGTCAAACAGTTGACAAATATAGACGAAATGCATATTGCTCACCCCCGTAAGTAATTAGCGTGATAATATATAGCCTATGTCCTTCCCTAGGTTGAAATACATCTCCTTGCCAATTTTCATTACGATCCGATCAGCCGTTTTGTCGTGAAAAGGTAGCAGACAGACAGACAAACAGAGTTACTTTCGCATTTATATTATGGTATGGATTTCACAACCTTGACTCTCAAACTGTATTTGACAACCACTTTTTATTATTTGACTGACAGAGAGTAGATTAGTGGCCAGTTCAGGAACATATAAAACATTTTGAACCTTTATTGTGTCAACCTTGCCGTTCTTGTTCACAACAGTGAGGTTCACTTTTCCACATGATTTCACTACCAACCTTTTATTATTGGCCACTCTTATTGCCGTAATCGGAGGTTGCACTTCATCATAAAGCAATTCACCGTGCATTGTCATGTGCATTGATGCTCCAGAATCTACATACCAAATTGCTGTCGTTGCTCTTATTGGAATCAGTGTGGTCATTACATTTTTGTTCCTTCTTCTTGTTGCGACAATTTTTACTGATGTGTCCATACTTGTTGCACACATAACACCTCGGACCCTTGGACTTGAGTTTATTTTGAGCTTGTTTACCAGACTGCAACTGATTTTCTTTGCTTTTCACATAAAGGGTGTAAAACACCTCTTCACGAAGCCGAAAGGCACTTGTTCTCCCCGTCATTGCGATCATTTTTTTGTTCTACACCATACCTGGGAACCTTCTAGTTACGGAGATATGGGGGGTCAAAGTTACAACATTTTGACAAGTTTTTTTTTAAATCCAAGTATTTTTTGTAAGATTTTAACTTTTAACACCTCCACGACCCCCGTACTATTCAATCCATGCATCAGCACAATGTTTTAAGTGCGCTATATTGAGTTATACCACAAAACATGATTTATAACCTCAAAAAAAAAAGTTGTTTCCCAGCAATATTTTTTGCGTAAAGTTACTTAGTTTGATGTACAGAATGCTTGGTTAACGGCTTTGTGATGAGGTGATTTACACCCTGTATAGCGCATTAGACTCAGAGTTTCTTATATCTTGAAGAAGCTTAGTCTTTACTGAATCAGCTGAAATTTTTACACCAGAGCTCTCAAGTGCCATTATCATGGGTTGATACATTTCAGGAAGACCAGCCAGTAACAAGGTCCCGAGCCACTCATCATCAACATTGAAACCAATGTTTCGCAGTTTATGGGCGGTCGTCATTATTTTGTTAACGTAGTCTTCAATGTTTAAACAATTTTCGAGGTGTGTCGTTATCAGATCTCTCAGGAGCCCAACCCGACGTGTCAAACCATTGTCATTGTGATGTTTAATAAATGAGTTATACGTGCTGTGGTGGGGGATGCGCGTTGGAGGGAGCGCGGGGCGATGCGCCGCGCTCAGTCTGTTACCAGCGTTCCTAGCGACAGCACGCCTAACCCAGTAATATTGGAAACTGTGTTTTATTGTACAACCCTGAACAAAGACACCACCCTGATATACGGTGGCTTTACTCCAGACCCTAACTAGCGTCGGAGTGAATATTACAATGGCGACGAGGATAAAACTATAAAAGTGAAAGTGTAAACAGTGTTTGTTTTGTAAGTGTATAAGTGTACGTAAAAGTAAAAATGTAAAGTAACTACACGAGTAAAAGCGCAGTAAGTGCAAGTGTAACTCAAATTATATCTGCTTACGGAAATTGGTCAGCAAAAATATTATAATATTATTGTGAAAAAAAAAACAGAAGACCGTGTAGTCGCAAAAGCGACTGCTAAGAATGGAATCATGGATTCAATTCCCTGGTCGGCCCAAGTATTGTTGGGTGAATTTCTCAATAGCAGTCACGAAGTTTGAAACTTTACCCGGTTGACATTAGATACACCTCTGCCTGACCCATCATGGATAACCGGCGTGATGATATAATAAAATTAGTTGTTTTCGCTACCTACCTAATAATTCACATTCCTGAATGTTTAATAGAATAACTAGGTTTAATATACTTTATTCTCAAAAAGACAAAGAGCCACTTACATGAGAACTTATGTTAACATAATGTAATATGTAACGGTCACCGATAATCTTAATCCTAAAGTATTCTCAATTTTTCTTTAGTCTTAAAATTACATAATTTTTAAATTAAGTAGTTGAGATACACGTTCAACGGTTCGTTAAAAAAAAAGAAACACCATCATAAACCTACTCATTGATGAATTCAATGACAACATGGTCCGTTTCTTTATTTTGACATGAAATATAATGTTTAATACAAATAATCAAAACACACCATAATAGAAACCTGACGAATTGTTGACCAAAACCATTTGCAAATAAAATGTGCCGATTGAAAAATCATTTTCAATCAACAACAAACACCAAGGTCCTCTTCAACAACGTTGAAGCAATGATGACATGCAATCTATTGTTAAAACGAAATAAAAACAAATGACTGCCATGAAATCCAGATCATTTTGGGTTACTATTGGATTTGTTGTGCCATTCGAGATACCGGTTTGGTCTGTGGATGGGTGGTCATTTATGATCTAAATCATTAAAATCTGTTCAGTAGTTTGAAATGTATCAAAAATACTTGAGGTTTAATCACAAAATGATTTAATATTCAAGGTACGCGTACTCCGATTGGACGACATATCAGATCAAGCGCTATACCTATTTGTGCTCTGAGAATGTGCCTTTCTAACGATGTGCTAATTATATATTGGGTCCAGGACCAGAGTCCATTCATTTGTGCCTATAGTCCTTTTAGTTTAATGAAAATTTATTTTTGATCAAAAAATAACGTGCCCAACGAGAACATTTCTCGTAAATTGAAACGAAAGAAAAAAAAAGAAAGAACATTGTGTTTATTTGGCATTGAAATACCTATAAAATTTTACATAATACATAAACAAACAGCTTAATAATGCCAAAAGGGCCTCAGCTCAGCATAATGTCAGATGGCAACACAAGGTGTGCCACCTGACGCTGATTTTCAGCTGCAGCCCACGAGTGCCATACGCTCGACAACATAAACAAACGCAAGTTCCAGTTAGACCAAGTACCGTTTCGATAATTTCGAGCTATGGAGGTAAATTACCTCACCTATTGTTAAAACTGAACAAGAGTCATGACTGGCACGAGGATTAAGGTATGTCGTGCATAAAACATTAAAATAATACAACCAAATGGTTGCGATTTATATTGGCAATTTAACGAATGAGGTTTTGTTAAGTTAATAAAGTGTTTCTCTAAATAAATGACTATAAATAAGTAAACACTGAATGTACTGGTGATAGTTTCGTTTAAAACTCAATCCAAGGTCGAAAATAAATAATGATGTTATTTAAACAGCATTTTCGAGGAGCTCGTGGCTAAATAATATCAGCCGCTCGGGTCGATCTTTAGGGTAAGCCATGCTTGCCTAGGTTGGTTTGTGGATGGGTGACCACCCTTACATACTGAATTTCCTCCGTGCCTCGGAAAGCACGTTAAGCCGTTGATCCCGGCTGTCATTTGTCCATCTTTGACAGTCGTTACAGGTGGTCAGTGGCCCCAAAAGTCTGACACCAGTCTTACCAAGTAGTATCGTATTTCCCAGTATTAACTGGGTTGTGGAGGTCAGATAGGCAGTCGCTCCATGTAAAATAATGGTATTTAGCTGCATCCGGTTAGACTGAAACCGACCCCAACATAGTTGGGGAAAGGCTTGTTAAATCGTCATCATCTGATGATGATTTAAACAGCATTTTAACTATCTTCATGCTCAATGTACAGTGAATTTAGTTTTTTTAAACTTTTATTTCGTATGACGTCATTTGTTGACAGATGCTAACCCAATTAAGCCAATAAATGTTTGGTTAACACAAATTGCCTAAAATTAGGCAAATAAGATCGCGGTAGGTGCGATAATGATAGATTACGTGGTTAATCGGTATCAAAACATTACTTGTGTAAACAAAGTAATTTGAAAAGGTAAACTATTAAATGAATAGTTGGTACCTATAAGTTAGCAATAACTCATACATTCTGTTTAGTCAGACATCTCCTTTGTAAGGCTAATAATTTCAACAACAACAAATGTGAAGTTTAATTAATCTACCCACACTGTCGTAACATTATACAATTGGGTACTTTAAAATCATAAGTAAGGTAAAAAAGTAAAACTTACCATCGAACAATATTTCTTTGGTACGTTCGGTCTACCTTCCAAACAGTATAATTTTATTGGTGATATAAGAAAATTGAATAAAGACAACTATAATTGTTTTACTATAAATATACTATTTATATGAAAAAATAATATATACTTTTCTAATAGTAACTATGATCCAGTTCTGTTTGAAATTGAAAAGTTTTTATTTTTAGTTTCTTTCGTTGTCTATTTGTCAAAACAAATGAGTTATTGTTAAAGTGGTAATTCAGTTATGTCTGAAAGGTACCAGATAAATGGAAAAACTTGCTTGCAGGTCGCTCCATAATGTCTCAAATTCCTCCCTCCCTCTGTGGGTCTGCGTTGGGAAAAATGGAAAAGAGGCCACAAAAACAAAAAAATCAAAATAAAGAAAAATGAAGATCTAGATATGAAACCAAAAGTGCATTTTAAATATTACTGCTGAAAAATTAATAAAATAATAGCATTCATTGAAAACTAACCATGTATGTGCGTGAAAAAAAAAAGAAATGCAATTGGCTGTTGATGCATAGTCAGCAGTGAAAATACTATTGGTGAGGAAAATAGTGCTGACAATGTTTAATTTTCCTTTTGTCTTCTCAATACATTTGAGTGCTATCCTTGCAAAACAACAAGCACAGACAAATAACAGCAGTCAAATTAGAAAAACCCCAAACAAGAAAACACCAAAGCCAAAGAGCCTGCATCTTGGGTAATTTATTTAATTCTCGAGTAAAAGTGGGTGTCGAGTCAATATTTCGAATTGAGTTAAGTCGAGCTACACGAAAAGTGACAAATGCTTGCACTGACTGGACAAGTCCACTCCAATCTATGTGGTTTTTATTCAAAAGATCATCTCAGACACTAATGTGCATAGTCCTCATGTGAATTGAGCAATGTCTGTAGTTTAACAGAGACTATGTGTAGCAGAGTACTACCTTTGCGGTGAAGCGTTTGCAGAAACGATGAGAGGCTTTTAATAGGAATAAAAGTAAATATAATATCTGAAGAAAATGTATTTAGATGACAAGTTGAACAGTGACAGACAAACTCAAACGTCATACCAAAAAACGAAAACATTGACAAGTTATGTCTCTTCAGCTGTAGCTGATTATCAAAGAGGCTTTAATACTTTCCCTCAGCTGATAGTAGACCATTTGGTTTATCCGTCAAACCCAATTTCTGAACTAGGTCCTCTAGTCTGGGTCTGGGTAGGGCCTTAGTAAGGAAGTCTGCTAGCTGGGTAGCAGAGCTCGTCCTCTCGACTACGATGTCGTTTTGAAGCACAAGTTCCCTTACGAAGAAGTGCCTCACACGAATGTGTTTGGTCCTACGGTGAAATTCTGGATTATGTGCCAATTTCACCGCGGCTTCGTTGTCCACGAACAAAACTGGTATTTCTTGTTGGCCATTCAAGTCTTTGAACAGTCTCTTTAGCCAAATTAGCTCTCTTGCCGCTTCGCTTGCTGCCACAAGTTCAGCTTCTGTAGTGCTAATGGCAACTGAAGCTTGTCGTTGGCTCGTCCAGGAGATTGCTCCTCTTGAAAATAAACACAATACTCCAGTGGTAGAGCGACCTGTTTTCAAGCATCCAGCATGATCAGCATCACTGTAGGCTTTTATTTGGTTAGGAGAATTTGCATCATGAACATACATTATTCCTCTTGATAATGTGCCTTTCAAATATCTCATTATGCGCTTAACCATACGCCAGTCGCTAGAAGTTGGCTTTTCTAAGCTCCTCGAAGCCAATCCTACAGCATAAGCCAGATCAGGGCGAGTGCCCACCATCAAGTAAGCGAGCGAGCCTACTGCTTCTCTATAGGGGAATGATTGTGATTCTTTGTCAGCTTTCCCTTTTTCAATAGTTCCTTCTTTCTGTAAAGGAGTTGATACTGGGTTACAGTCTTTCATATTGAATCTCTCCAAGACCTTATTTGCATAAGCTTCTTGCTTAATGAAAATCGAGCCGTCCTTCATTTGTTCTATCTCTAACCCCAGATAGTATGAAACTGGTTTGCTAGTAATCGTCAAAATCTTTTCTAGGTCATTAATGAAACTCTTTGCAAGGTTCTCATCACTCGCTGCAACTAAGCCATCGTCCACGTAGAGTGCTATTAAGATTTTCTTATCTCCTAAGATTTTGGTATATAGGCATGGATCAGCGTCGCTTGTCTTGAAGCCTAAAGATTCGAGTATTTCTGTAAAACAGTAGTTCCAGCACCGTGGTGCCTGCTTCAAACCATAGAGGCTTTTCTTTAGACAACATACTCTGGATGTTCCATCTTCAAAGCCTTCTGGCTGTTTCATATAAATCTCTTCCGTTAAATTTCCATTGAGGAAAGCTGTTGCAACATCGAACTGAATAAGATGAAGTCTCTCTCTTGCTGCAATGCTGAGCAAAGATCTTATAGTTGCTAACCTCGCTACTGGGCTGAACGTTTCGTTATAGTCAAAACCTTTCTTCTGCTTAAACCCTTTTACGACTAGACGGGCTTTATACTTTTCTATTGTGCCGTCAGGGTTGGTTTTTACTCTATAAATCCATTTACATGGCAGGGCTTTTCGATTGCTCGGTAGATTCTGCAAGTCCCAAACTTGTAATCTTTTCAAAGAATCGATTTCACTGCTCATCGCTTCTAACCATCTATCTCTACTTGTTCCACTCGATATTGCTTCCTTATACGTCGAAGGTTCTTTTTCAGTATCGACTAGGAATAAACTATAGTCATCCAATTTACGTGGATGTTGAAGACTACTTCTGTCCCGGAGATTATATCTTGGAACGTCTGATAGCGAAACGTCTCCCTCTAAATTCTCTTCTATCTCAACATAGGCAGGAACGGCATCTTCAAATTGTTCTACATTTTCACTATCTGAAAATGCGGTTTCGTCTTCTATAAACTCTATTTCTCTTTCTCCCTCTAATTGGACTGACTGTCTTTGATGTCCTGTTTTATTTGCCTCTATTGATGTCTCAATAGGCGTCCTTATATGTCTATCTTCTTCTAATTCTCCCTCTAATACAATAGATCTCTGTTCAGATTGGGCTTCCTGATTCAAGGGATTGTCGATTTGCGAATGCTGTTGAATTGTATTTTCAGGAACTGTATCGTATGACACCGTCCACTCTTTCTCAATCGGTTTTGGATCAGATTTAGCAACAGTTCCTGAAGCTTTAGCTTCATTCCCTGGAATAGGTGTCTCTTCGAAGATAACATCTCTGGATCGGATCAGATTGTCAACTTTATACTGCGTTTCATACCAGATACGATAACCGTCATCATTGTCGTATCCTATGAGGATGCCTTTAGTTGCTTTCTTATCCAATTTTTTTCTTTTATTTTTCGGAACATGGGCATAACACGTACTTCCAATGATTCTAAGATGCTTTATATTAGGCTTCTTCCCAAACCATAACTCATGAGGTGACTTGTCTTTCTCTCTAGTAGCACCTGTTCGGTTTAAAATATAAGCAGCTGTCATAATAAGTTCCGCCCACAATGCTTTTGGCAGTTCTCTCTGAGCATTCATCAATGTTCTTACGGTTTCTACTAATGTCCTGTTTTGGCGCTCGCTACAGCCATTCTGCTCTGGCGTGTACGGCATAACAAGACGTTGCTTAATTCCTTTTTTGTTCAAAATATCTCTGACTTCCTTGTTGTCAAACTCAGTTCCGTTATCACTCAGCAGTGTTTTGATTACATGTCCTGTGACCGTCGCTTCTTGTAGCATTATGGTCAATTTGTCTTTGACTTCGTTTTTGTTTCTCATGCAATAAACCATGCAGTATCCTGAAAAATCGTCTTTAAACAGTACATAATAACGGTATTTTGAAAAACTCATTGGGAAAGGACCGCAAACATCTGAATGAATAATTTCTCCTGGCTGTGTAGATCTTTCTCGTATGCCAAATTTCAGTCTATGCATCTTTCCGTAGATACAAGCTTCACACGATTCTTTATTTAAAGGAAGTGTCAATCCTAACTCTCTATGAATGACTTCCTTAACGTGCCTTTTGTTTTGATGCGCTAATCTTTCATGGTAGAGCTGCATCAAATCAGTTGTTGTAGTAGCAAGTACAGGTACCGGTGGCAAGACGTTGCGAACTTTCAACTTAAAAAGCCCTCCACCGTGGTTACGTTTGCCAACAACTGCTACTTCCCCATTCAAAATTACTTCACAAGTTTCTGGGGTCGAAACGAACTTGCTATTCCTCTGTTTGTCATGCATAGCTAACACTGAATACAGACTTCGCTGGATCTCTGGTACATACCAAACGTCCGTGAGTGCTATTTTCGCAATATTCCCTTTGACTTCTGCTTCCAAATATATTGTTCCTTTGCCTCTTGCTTGAACAATGTTACCATTCGCTGTAGTAACACCTTGGATCTCGTCAAACTGTTGGAATGTTTGGAACAGGTCACTCCTGTTGGTCACGTGACTAGTCGCGCCATTGTCCACGTACCATGATTCTTTATCTTGCGCTACGAATGCCATGACATCCACACTCATAATAGCCATATTCGCATTTTGACTTGAAGATGGCTTGTTATTACTGTCTTTAGGCGGGCAACCATCTTTCATCCACTTCTGGCAGGATCTTACTCGATGTCCCATCTCATGGCAGTAATTGCATCTAATATGCTTATCCTTATTCTTCTTTCCTTTACGAATGGTGCTATTCTTTGTCGTACTCGTCACTAATACCTCTTCACTCGATTCACCATTTTTCTTTTGAAGTGACTTCTCATGAGCACAAAGGTTACTTGTTAATCCTTCGACTGTCCTCTGTTCTTTGGCTAACAACAACCAACTTGATTTAAATTCGAAGTATTTCTGATCTAATGTATCCAGAATTTTACAAATGAGGAATATTTCTGGTAGTTTCATATTGTGATTATCTTTACCAATCTCTCTATTCAACTGACACCAGAGAGTCTTCAATTTGCAAATATGTGTGGCCATATCATCAGAAGTATTTAATTTAAATACGAAGAAATCTTGGCAGAGATTATAAGCTCGATTCTCATTATCTCCGTCAAATAACCGATGTAGTTCTAGCCATACTTCTCTTGGACATGTAAGTGACATTACCTTTCTAACGACATCTTCGTTCAAATTTGTTGAAAGCAGGATCATAGCATTATTCTCTGCCTGTATAAAACGCGCTAGTTTCGTTCTAAATGCAGTAACTTCTGCGTCTCCTCCACCTGCTGGCAACACGGGTCTCGTACATCTTCCTTCTACTATATCCAATGCATCTGGTATGCTCCTAAGCAGGATGGATATTTTATATTTCCAGGTATCCCAGTTATTCTTGCCTTGAAGTGGTGCAATTTGTACCTTTGTACTTAAATTTTCCACTTTTTCGCACATTTCCACTTTTCCGCTAGCACATAACCTGTAGCAGAGTACTACCTTTGCGGTGAAGCGTTTGCAGAAACGATGAGAGGCTTTTAATAGGAATAAAAGTAAATATAATATCTGAAGAAAATGTATTTAGATGACAAGTTGAACAGTGACAGACAAACTCAAACGTCATACCAAAAAACGAAAACATTGACAAGTTATGTCTCTTCAGCTGTAGCTGATTATCAAAGAGGCTTTAATACTATGACCTCTGTAGTTATTTCGGCTGTTTCTTCTCAGAGTAGTCAAGCACGAAACAACGGCCCCATCTAGTTTAAAAAAAAAAGAAATTACGTGCTTAAGGGTTTTAATAAACCTACTTGCAAAATAAACATCATTAATCAATGAATACTAAAATTCAAAGAAATTAAATTAAAATCACTATTTATTCTTATGGAACAATTCCTCTAGTTGTTTATAAACGAGTTCCATTTCATTGGAAATCAAAGCCAAATAATAAATAAGACGAACTGGTAAAATTAACCTTACCACTCGAGAAGTTCAAAACTTGCGAAAACTCGATTATGAGCAAATAAGTTAAGATTAAATCAGGCATTTATTTTATAAACCAATAAATAAATCAATTTATTGAAACACACAAGTACAAAGTAGCACGAAGTAGCACAAAGTAGCACAAAGTAGCACAAAGTAGCACAAAGTAGCACAAAGTAACACAAAGTAGCACAATGTTGTACAAAGTAGCACAATGTTGCACAAAATTGCATAAAGCTGCACAAAAATGCACAAAGTTGCACTAAGTTGCACAAAATTGTACAAACTAGTACAAACTAGTATAAACAAGTATAAACTAGTACAAACTAGTATAAACGAGTATATACGAGTATATACGAGTATAAACGAGTATAAACGAGTATAAACGAGTATAAACGAGTATAAACGAGTATAAACGAGTATAAACGAGTATCAACGAGTATAAACGAGTATAAACGAGTATAAACGAGTATAAACGAGTATAAACGAGTACAAACGAGTATAAACGAGTACAAACTATAAGAAGCCGCAAGCTTCAAACTAGGTACAGCCTGTATCTTGGTGGCCAAAATAGACAGTAGAGGCAGATTGAATAACTGACTGTTCATTGTGACGCAGCACTACGACACAAGAACCAATTTTATTTGAAATTTATAAATAAACAATTCAATAAAAATAAAGAATATTAACACTTTGAGCGGAGCAACGTTATAATACGTAAAACTTGATAAACGCTTTTTGGCACAACGTTAAATCACGTCAGTAAAAAAATATGTCTTTCTTCAAAGAACGTGTATAAACGGCTGAGGCTTATACAAATTCTTTCAAGCTACGTCATCGCGCCGTATCACTTTAAATTTTGGGACTGCTAGCGCCACTCCACGTTAGTTTTTTTGTGCACTTTATAAAGCCACTCGCACACATACATTCTAGTTACGCATACATTCGCAACGTCGACGTGTAGTAACGGTTGTGTCACATTTCATATTATCTTTGGTTGTATGAAAAACAAAACGTCATTAATCGTCATTTATTTTGTATGACAAAATAGTGCGCCGCACAACAAACATTTGAATACCCAAATGCTCAGCTGAAAGTGTTAATAACAATATGAATGTCATAAAAAACATAATAGCAATACATTGTTCTTACATAATGCACCATCTCAACATGAATGATGTAACCAAGAGCTTGTAACAACATTATGATTTAAAAGTGTCCATGGAGTTTCTTGCCCGTTCTTCTCCATAGAGATCTACGCTAGGGAATGGGCAACTACAGTACTTTCACAGTTTTTATGTCTTGTGACTGGAACTGTAGCTACATTAAATGTTCATTTTTGTTTCTACAATTCAAAAGTGCCTGTAACTGGCCTACTTGAAATAAATGCTTTGATTTTGATTTTGAATCCCGGCTGCGGCGAACCTCACGCTCTACTGAAGATTCTCTCTCTCTCTCTCAGCTCTATATCTATCCCGAGCCTGACTGAGGCGAGCCTCACGTTCCGTTGACGATTCTTCATCTCTTGCTGAACGTACTCTTCTGGCATTCACTGTACTACTACCTATGTTCGACGACGTCTTCCAGACATGACTTTATAATTTCTGTACCAAATTTACTTAGTTCTATTGTATGATTACCTATGCCCAAATTGCCATATTATTAGTATGTGCCGCAGTAAAAAATATCTAAATACTTACCATTTAGAATCAAAAACAAAAGATACCTATTCTATTCAGTTCTTTTTTTTAACTGAAATACCACAACTTAAACTACGATTTTAATTAAATTAAAAATACTTAAAAAATAATTTGCTATTCGTGCGACTAAAAACAAAAGATAATCAACAATCATCAACAACAAAAGATACCTTTTCTATTAAGTTCTTTTTCTGAACTTACACACCTCACCTTAAATTACGATTTTTGAAAATAATTTCCCTAATATTAAATTGATCTAACTCTAAATTTTTACCAAGATGTTAATAGAAAATTCCAATCCATAAATTATGGTTTTATATAATCTAACCTTATCTAATCTTATGTACTTATAATTACTATAAGTGCGATTTAAAAATTAACCATAGAATAGACCCCGGCCGGCCGGTACCGCCGCAAACGCTACGTCCCGCAATTTTTAAATCTGTAATATCTTCGAAAATATTCATTTAAATCACATGCTGCAAAGGGCAATTTTGATCTACATGAAATGCAAAACGTATCTAATGTATTTTATTGGATAAGGAATTATACTGTATCGTTTAAAATAGCTTGGTAAGTAACCCATATTTTTTAAAAAAATATGCATTTTAAAATATGCATTTAAAAAAATGCATGTTTTCCACCATAAAAATGGTTACTGTGGGTTATCCTTAGGAGATAAACATATGCTGTCGCGGACTTTTTTATTTATCTTTTAAGATATACAATTCCGTAGTACATAAATTTGATCTATCTCGTAAGGTTTAGCCAGCGTTTGCAATGTAAGCGCAGAAAAATGTGTTTGTTACGACATCACATACAAATCTTTAAATTTCTCGGCTTTTCTCTACTATACGAGTAATATGCATGTATTATACATATAAACCTTTCTCTTGAATCACTCTATTCATTAAAAAAAAACCGTCAAAATCCGTTGCGTAGTTTTAAAGAAGAAAGCGATTTCGTTTTATACTATGTAGTGATAGTAATAGTGATATGCAATCTCTATAAACAAATATGAATTGAAGTGTCCGTTTGTAATGTCAAAACAACAGCTTTTTACTGAATGATGAGGGTTCCGTGAAAAATAATATCTAAAAAATAATAATAATTGTTATCAAGTTTGTTATCAATTATTATCATTGTTGTTGAAGCAATATTTTATAGTAAAATCACGCGCTTTGTCCGCTAGAGATTGTGTAACTTATTACTCTGTATCCGGGCCACGGAGACTCATATATTCGCAGATGTGGCACCCGCAGCGGAGCGTCTTCGTCGCCGTCGAAGTCCACGAGCATTTCGTCGGCACCGTCCACGTCGTCAGGCCGCGCGTCGTGCGGGTCAGGCGCGCACGTGGGCCGCCCGGTCAGCGGGTCGGCGCGGGTTGTGCAGCGCGGCTCTTTGCCGAACGTGGCTGCCAGCAGGTCCAGCGCCACGCGAGCGCCGTCTGCCTGCAGCCGGTACACGCAGCGCAGCCGCCGCGCGCCTCCGCGCCCGAACCACAGTGCGTTGCGGGGCGACGAGAACGCACCCGGCGTCGTGAGCCATCGCGCGCACTCCTGAGGTAAGGCTCGCGGACGTCGACCGTCGTCGGGAAGAGGAGCTCCCTCGAGCCGCGCGTCCACGAACTCATAGTGGAGAGCGAACTCAAGCGGATGAGTGGCGGTGCCGGGCAACGACGTGGCAGCCAGCGATAGCAGCGGTGCGGCCGACACGTAGCCGTCGGGGGGCGCACAAGGACGCGGCGAGCGGGTGGCGTTTGCGAGTGCAGCGCGAGCGCACAGAGCTGGCGCCGCATCGCAGAAGCGGCCCAGCGAACGCGCACCCGCCTCCTCCGCGCCACCGCCATCCCAGATGCGTAGCTCCACGGCGCAGCCGCCTGGCGCAACACGCGCGCGTGGCGCCTCCCCGACCAGTGCGGCGTGCGCGGCACGCTGGCTCAGTTGCGCCACACCGTTGTCCTCGTCGCGCTCCGCACTCTCGATACGACGGGGCTCGACGAGCGAATATTGCGTGAAGCTCGAGAAGTATATCCAAACGAGGTCTCCTGCGGAGAGTACCGACACCGTGAGTAACTGTACTGCGTGGCGCGTATCGCGGGCTGCGACGATTGCGTGCTCACCTGGGCGGCCGTGGAACGTCCAGGTGCAGGTGGTGTTGGGTGGCAGCGTGTGCGCGGGCGCACGCAGCCTGCCGCGCCGCCCGCGCCCGCTGCCCGCGGTCGTCGAATTCGTCTCTTCTTCGGACGATGACGCCTTCACATGAAACTCGCAACGCCGCGCTTCTCTATTTTCAAGGAGCCAAATGTAGCACGATTAAAAAATAAAAGTGGTGCAAAACGTGTACTGGAATTAGTTACCCACTCAGAAACGAGTCCAAAACTGAGTTTTTCTAAAACCAAGCTACGATTGGTGTATTGAAAGGTAGCAAACGCTTCAATATGTTACCTGGCATAGTCGAGAGAGTCGGAGTCGGCAAACACGACGTCGACGTCCAGCTCGAAGCCGCGGAGAGGCGCGGCGGGTGCGGACGGGCGCAACGGCGCGCTGAAGGGCGATGAGTGGAAGGCCACGAGCATCTCGGGCCCACGTGACGTCACGCGCGGCAGCCAGTCGCCGCCGCAGTACTCCACCAGCACGGGGTCGTCCGTGGACGCGCCGTCGTAGAAGATGAGTCGGTCGCGCTCGCCCGTGCACTCGCGCCACGCGCGCACCACGCGCCCCGTCTTGTTCAAGCTGCGAGGACAACGAGCTCATGTCAAGTGCTCAACTGCTCACACAAGCGTTTACTTACAAGCGT
The DNA here is from genome assembly GCA_950022955.1 of Xestia ashworthii. NCBI lineage: Eukaryota > Metazoa > Arthropoda > Insecta > Lepidoptera > Noctuidae > Xestia > Xestia ashworthii. The sequence goes on along the minus strand of OX465564.1, from coordinate 23,314,356 downwards.
CGAGCGAGCACTCACCTGGCCATAGATATTGAACGCTTGATTTGCATCTTGTGTGAATATTCTTGTCGCACTGAGATCATCGCATGTTTGCACGTAGGAATATCTTTCTGACGGAGACTCCAGTAACAACCCTGAACAAAGACACCACCCTGATATACGGTGGCTTTACTCCAGACCCTAACTAGCGTCGGAGTGAACATTACAGTCATCAAAAGCTTTTGCTAGATTGTTCCACACATCTTTTGCTGTTTTAGCTTCTTGTATATGCACATAATTAATAGGATGCACAATAGAATTATTTTAGACCTAGCTTTCGTGTCAAGCTTTGTATCAACGGCTTCACTTTCTTTTCGTGTGGCACAACTCCATAAGTCCTCGTGTTCGAGGTAGGTTTGCATAGCAAATCGCCAAGTCGCATAATTTTCTCTCCCAGTCAGTTTTTCTAACAGTGCCATCGTATTATTTGATGACATTTTGCTGATGAAGAAAAAATTCGAGTTTCGAACACGTGCGGAATTTCAGGGTTAGGTTTTACAAAATTTAACCAGAACTACGAACTTATACTTTTGTAACTGTGTAAATCACTTTCACTTTGTTTAAAGCAATATTCAGGTGGCCTGGGCCCATAACTGATGTGATTAATAAAATATACTTGGATAAGTTGTACGTAGTTTTATTACGAGAGATTTTACAAGAAGAAGAAATCATAGTCAAACTTAAAAGCATCATAAACAAAAATAGTGTAGTACTCACAAACTAAATGTTATTACCACAGATAGAGTAGGGTTCAACTAATTAATACAACAAAATCAGATAAAATGACAATACGGGATTTCTGTCCTTCAGTAATGAGCGGGAAATTATAATCAGACCATCTTGATAACAGTGTTGTAGGCAGCTTGGACAATATAATTGAAACAATGCTCATACCTTGTAAGTACTCTTCGCGTCCAACTGCTCGCACTGCTTGTGTTTTGCACTTTCACTGAAAATGGCACGATTTCACTATGATAGTTTTGTGACATTGAGGGCAATTTCTTGATATCCTGTACTATTTTGGATATTATTAGATCAGCATTGCCAAAACGTAACTCCAAAGTTGACATGATTTTGCACGGTGGACTCGCAGAAATAAGTAAGGCTGCGACGGCATCTTTGGCAGATCCTCGGAGACACTTTCTCAACCTCCACAGGTTTTCTTCAGGAGAAAATTTACAAAGTTCAGTTGACTCATTATAGGCTTGTTTGAACTGCAGAAATTCCAGTGGGTCTCCCGAAAAGTCTGGAAGATCCTTCGGCGTGCTTTATTCGGTGCACTCGTAGAAGCCAGGTCTTTCAGCGCGCCAGCTAGTATCTGAATAGTCGCCTGCATACTGGTCGCCTCCGCCGTTGGTGGCAGTACGGGTACAGTGTGTGGGTGCGACTCCATCGGCAGATGTGGCACTGAAGGTGGCGGCTTTTGACGTGACGTAGTTAGCCCTGGTGGTGCTGCTGGTGCCTTAAAGATGACGGCATTAGCAGGCGCGGCTGGTTCTGTCTCAGATGGATGCAACTTGCCCGAGGGGTTGCCATGATCGGGGGCCGATTGCATTAATTCGTGGTGACTCCGTTCCAGCCATTGCTCTACGTCGTGAGCACGTTCTTCGTGTGGACTGTATTTTTCTTCTTCCTCTAGTTCAGCTAAGTCCGCTTCTAGCTGTTTGTCTATGAGCTCCAGTTGTATCTGTGCCTTTTGCTTTGTAGCATCCAAAAGCAACTGCGCCTTTCGAGCTTTAACCGATGATGTGTCGGATTGACCTTTCGACCTTGGCAACGTGTGTTCGTGTGTTGTTTTGAACTCCGTATTTTTGGCTGCTGCACTGGTTGAAGACTGACATTCTTCAGTGTCTATTTCTTGAGCTCCCTTTTGTTCTTCGAAAAGTTTACGTTGCGCGAGTTCGCGTCGCACCATACTCCGCGTGCCCACCATTTTGCTTTTCACTGGTGGCGTGACAAACATTAACTGTTTTTGATCTGGCTCGATTGACCACTTTGTAGATGTTGTGGGTGGTAATCGGCGAAGATAAACGATTTAGTAGCTCAAGAAACTTATATTTTTAACTGACTTCCAAAAAGAGGAGGTTATCAATTCGTCTGTATTTTTTTTTTTTTGTGTTTGTTACCTCATAACTTTCGACTGAGTGAACCGATTTTGATGATTCTTTTTTTATTTGAATGCTGGTGCTTCCCATGTGGTCTCATTTTAATTTGCTGAAGATCTGATGCTGGTCTTCGGAGATATACAATGGAACTCTTCAAAAATGTACGGCAAATCTGCAGTGATTGCTGTTATCGCTTGTAGGTTTATTGTTTATACAACATAATGACGTAATATCACGCCTGTATGCTCTGAGGGGGTACGCAGATGTGTACAATACACCCAGATTTCGACAGTGTTTGTTACCTCAGTACTTTCGACTGGGTGAACTGATTTTGATGATTCTTTTTTAATTTGAAAGCTGGTGCTTCCCGTGTGGTTATGTTTTAATTTGCTGAAGATCTGATCCGGATCTTCGGAGATATACAATGGAACTCTTCAAAAATACACGGCAAATCTGCAGTAACTGCTGCAATTGCTTGAATGTTTATTGTTTATACAGCATCATGACGTAACATCACGCCTGTATGTTCTGAGGGGGTACGCAGATGTGTACAATATTCCCAGATTTCGACAGTTAGGTGTATTAAGTTCCATTTATTGGGTATAAGCCTATTACCTTGACATGTATTGTTTTTTTTTATTTTATCGGCAAGGGTACTTCAAGGGTAGTTTGATGAGAATTTGGTTAGGTTCTGATTATGGGATCCATGACAAAGGAACGGAACTCTTCAATTCTTAGAAGCAAATTAACGATACTCGGCCAAATCTTTTAAAGGCTATCCGGATATTTGGGTCACTTACCATAAAGTCGTTATTAACCGACTTCAAAAAGGAGGAGGTTCTCAATTCAATGTTCCCCGATTACTCGAAGATGACTGGATTTGTTTTTTAATTGTTTGAAAGAGTATACTTCCCAGAAGGTCCCATAATCATCAAGTCAGGATCCTGATAATGGGATCCTGGAGAAATAGAGAGAACTCTTCAAATTTTATAGGCACACCAGAAGAGATTTGGGTAGTTTTAGAAAGAGTACTTTCTCGGAGTGATCCCATTTAAAGATTAGATGAAGAACTTCGGAGAAAGGCAACGGAACTCCTCATTAAATGTAGCAAATGTGTGTCTCTTACTGGGATTGCTGAAATCTCATGTCTGTCTATTGTTTACACCAGTTCATAACAAAAAATCACGCTGGTACGCTGTGAAAGGGTATGCACATGTGAACCACTAAAAAGTGAAAAATAAAAACGTTTTTGCAAAAAATAAAACCGACTTCACACAAAAAAGTGAAAAATAACTTTAGCTTCAGAAGTCGGTGACAAAAAAAAATAATCAATCAAATAAAGGTCACCGACTTCTGAAGCTAAAGTTATTTTTCACTTGTTTGTGTGAAGTCGGTTTTATTTTTTGCAAAAAAGTTTTTTTGAAAGACACGGATAAAATTACAAACAGGGTTACAATAATGTATAAGCGCACCCGCTTGCGGTGCTCGCACGGACTGAACTGCCGGCGTCTTAGGTGGGGGTCCATCGGCCCGTACACCTATACTTACATAGGCTATACTTACTAACTAATCTATGTATCTACTTGTACAGAACATGAGCGCGTCGCTGACAGTTACTTTATAATAAAAATCGAAATTAAAATGATATTGTGAAGCGAGAACAACTGCCGACATACTGTTTTACAGTTTCGCAGACTTTTTATATGTAATAGTTATACAGATTTTGATTAAAAAAAAAAAAAAAAAAACGATGAAGGAGTTCGTGGCGAGTAGTGCGTGGTTTCATTGGCGGAGAGCGCAAGGTTGGCATGAACTCGTTGAGAAGTAGTGACGAGACAGCTGCCGAGCAGACTGGAGGCACAGCACGCAGTATCAGGAAGTACTTCACGAAAAGAACAACTAATTTTATAAACCGCCGAATGCGTACGTTAACGTAGCGCTGTCTGCACACCGGTCATTACAAGCTACCTCACTGGAAAGAATTGATTAAAGGCTTACTGTTGTCTATTAGCGGCAATTAGACGGTATTCAACAAGATGTCCTTGCCGATTCTATTCAAAATTTTAATGTAACCTAGTGTTTAAGTATTCCTTCTTTTAAATTTTATCTAGATTAAAATGGTCTACTTATTTAATCATTTCATACTCGAAATCATGTTTCATTTTTGTGATGGTGTTAAGGTGGCGGGCGCGCGGGCGCGGGGCGGGTGCACAAACGTAAGTGAGCGCGGCTGGTTACATTATGAGCCGGTGATACTAACACAATGAGTGCTGAGCCCGAGAGCCGGTCGCTCGTATATTGTACGGATAAATAGGCCACAGTTCCATTTGATGTAACAACGAGGGGCAATTTATAAACACGGTGATGCGAGCGCGGAGCGAACAATGGCAGCGCGCCGCATTAATCAGAGGCACAATGCGCCCCCACCCCCCCGACGCCGTCGCGCTAAATGTGTGTTGCGGCCGCCGCGACTAACAACTGGCACGCTGGTCATCAAGTGCGATAGAAGGGACACACCTCAACTGATATAAAGACGTGGTTGAGGAGAGAGAAGCTGGACACCACGCTGAAGAGAGCGCGCGATGGTGTCGAGTCGTCGCCGGGTGGTTCCTCAGTACAAGTAACATGCAGTGCGGTCATGGTGCAGACGGGTCGAACCGAACGGATGCCGGCTCGCGATGAGCATAATCACGCGCAGGCGTCACGTCACACTTGCCACGTGTGCGCCGGAGCACACGACATACTGCAAGTAGCGCGGAGCGTGTTCATTTTAAGCTGTGTTTGCTAAAAGCCCTTTTACTCTTCTTCCCCTGTTTTGGATGTCCATATTTAGAGCAGTGCCGCAGCTTTGCTGTCAACAATCTCTGACAGTTATTATACAAGTAAAACGATGTCAAGTGATTTCGTTCACCGACAAGTTATTACGATGTGAAGACTGTAACTGTCCTTCACGTACTCACGTTATTAAAAAGCAAAAATCTTAGTCTTGATTTTTATTTTATTTTTCGGATGGGAAATCATCAAACGACTCCTCCCGGTCTGGGGGAGGGAGTTTGGCACTTTTACCTACTAACTAAAACCCATTCATGTTTCTTCCTCGCCCTTTATGTTCCGGGGCCACGGTATCTCTTTCGAACAGTCCCGCAGCCCCGGAACGGCCGCGGCATGTCCTAGAATAGAACCAAAAAATTAAAAAAAATGTGACATCTACCAATCTACAGTGGGCCCGCGTGGTAGATTTATTCATGTCTGGTCAAACAAGCTATTTGGTTTACAGTTTAACCCACAAATTACATTGTAAAATCTAAACCAAATAGGTAGCTTGTTCGACCGTACATGTTTAATTGTGAATTCCCGATATTAACTTCACCTTGTATCCCCTCCTTGTCCCTCAGATTCCAAAGATGGAACAGGGCAGCACCAAATTGGGAATTAATCCTCTTGACAGTGGAAGGCCAACCAGTCTAGGACGAAATCTACAGAGCCGTGCGGATGGCGGGGCGCGGCTCTTGCCCCTTCGAAGGAAACTGACCTTAATACTAATATTAACCTGAATTAGGAAAAAAATAAAATTTAACAGCCTAGGGTATTTTAGGAACAGGACGATCAGTGACGTGCGCACGGCATGCACACCACGACGGTGGACGGTGGAGCGGCGGCTGAACATTGAAATCTATAAAGGTTTTACACAGAACGATTCATTTTATTTCTCCGTATTTCCTGGCAAGTGTCCGTGCGAAGTGCGGGTTGGAGGGGGCGGGCGGCAGGGACGGAACGGAACCATATTTACGATCCTCTGTTTGCCTCGTCAGCTGATGCAGTGGTTCTCGGATCCGGCGGGGACGGCCGGACGAGAGCGGGACGCGCGCCGGACGTGAGCCGGACGCGCTGAATTGTATTCATTCACACGAAACAACGTGAGATTATCAACGTCGCAACTTTGCTGTTTGCGTCTATTGTGAAACAAATTGATGTTCAATTTTCAAATTATTTTCAACACAAATGAATTTTTGCAAACCTGATACCACTATACATATATGTACGGTGCACCAGTGGCAGTGCTCTTCCCCAGTTAGTGGAGGTGGCTGACTTTGCTTCCACGGTCACTAGCGTGTCATGCACCCGGCGCGCGGCGGCAGTATCACCAGTGGACAGCTCACCACTACAGTGGTGAGCTGCCAGCTGTGAGCTGCCACACGTACAACAAGTGATACACAGTCACTCTCCAGCTCTGACCTCAGCTTAGACCTTCCATATAAAGCACAACAGAGATTTCGTTAATAAAATGATAACGAGCACTACACCCACATATTCCTACGTTAATTAATACGTTACTATGAGAGGTTCCGAACTCGGGCGCCGTACATTGTAAGCAAAGTAGTACTCGGTTGTTTAGAAAATAATATACCGCGTGGAGAGCCACCCGGGATTTAATTTGCAAGTTTAATTAATTTTAACCTTTTGCTAGAGTCGCGCAAACGCCGCACATAATAAATGCGGCAGGTAGTGCAGTAGCAGGCGCCGCTGCCGCCGCGCTCGCCACGCAACAATTAACTAACAACACTATTTGTACGGAACCAAAACGTAATTACACAGCCGTCGTTACGCTCTCTAAAAGTTAAAGTAATTTAGTCCGCGTCGCTAGCACCCTCGTGACAATTTGATTCGGCCGGCCACCGCCGCGCGCCGCTCGCCTCGGCGCCTTCTTTACAAAATATCTCATTAGTATCCAGAGGTGACTATCTCGTATCGTGCGCCGAGTAAATACTTTTGTTCGACATTTAATCCTTAAACAATAAAGGGCGTAAAAAACCTCTTTACAAAACTGAAAAGCACTTGTTCTCCCGGTGTTTGCGATATTTTTTTACCTATTTACGGAGGTATGTTTTAGAGGTCAAAGTTCCAACTTTTTCATAAGCATTTTTTTAGATAGGTATGTTTTAGAGGTCAAAGTTCCAACTTTTTCATAAGCATTTTTTGCTAATGTGTAAAGTTTTAACGATTTCTTAGCTTAAGGACAGATTCGCGTTAAGACAGTAAGACTGGGAAGATAAAGTTGTACAGTCGAATGAAAATTAATTTAGAGAAAATAACAAAAACCGCTCAGACATCGTTACTAACCGTAAATTAATTACCTGTAGGTATTTTTAATCCTATTTATTATCTGTAATAACGAAATTCGCTAAATGATTTAAACATTCTAAAGTTGAATTTGTTCCTTCTCTGTAGGCTCGGTGGCAGGGTCAGTGCACACACCTCCCTAGTGGCGTCAGCGTAGTCTGCATACGCTGGCTGCTTGGGGTGCCCGAATGCCTCCTGCCGCCGGCTCTACGCGGGAGACGAGCGGTCCATGGCCCTTTACGGGGTCCCGGTGTGGGCGCGTTCCTTGAGGCTGCGAGCCGTCCATTATCTGAACGCGCCCCAAAAGGTGGTAGCCGTGAAGAGAGATCTCCCGCGAGGTCTGGCCGGGCCTGCTTGCCGGATTGCCGCCGATTGGGATCTAGAGGCGATAGTCCTCGCGCACCTGCACGAATGGCGCGTGGAGGCAGTACACCGGAAGGAAACTCCGCTGCCGCGGCAAATCGCCGCTCAGCGGACAGACCTCCGGCGCGATCCAATGGCAACATGGAGAGAGCGAATGTCGCAACCCCGTGTAAGGCACGTCACGATAGTGGCGATATAAGTCCCCTCTTTGAGGAGTGACTTGAGAGGCGCCACGGCGTGCTCACCTTCCGCCTGACGCAGGTCCTCACCGGGCACGAATGTTCCGGGAGGTTCCTGCACCGAATTGGGCTGCTAACAAATCGTTTTAACTTAACTTTTTTAATACCGCCATAACCGCTATACTATTCAATGCAACCACTCGCACAATGTTTTAGTACGTTGAGTTCTACCTTGAACCGTGATACAACTCCTAATAAAACGCGTTTCCTAGCAATATTTTTTCGTAGAGTTACTTAGTTTGGTGCACAGAATGCTTTATTGACGGTTTATGAAGAGTTCGTTTAGTCCTAGTTTTTAATGAAAAACCTACCTAATATTATTTTGATCAGGTACGGATTGCAATGAGCACAAGCTGTATTTATAATATTGAATGCAGCTGCTACGAGTACCTACGTACATACGACACAAGACGAGTGCGGGGCGACGACTTGTCTGAAGGCACAAGTAGCACAAGAACGTAACTCAATCTCGCACCCCAAAGTAGGTACTAGGGCCGAAAGCCTGTACTAATGTATGTGTTACCGTAAAATTGTAAAACCCGTTTGATTGTAATCTATTTAGCGAGATTGTAAACTCTCGAAAGATTGTCAACCGTGTAACGTTGTTAATTAATTAATTTAAAGAAAAAGTCATTTTAATGTCGTTCCGGTCGACCACATCTCTTGGTGCGCCTGTACTGTTGTTGTCTCTCTCACTCTCGGTTTCTCAAACCAGTTCCTTCCCACTCCAACGTCGATTAACGCGCGCGGACGAGGTTTGCGCTCAAGCACCGGCCGGCAGGGCCAGTCGAGGTCGGCGTTCCCGTGCAGAACACTTGTGCGGGACACTACACGCGCCGCCTCGTCACACTAGACTTCGAATTATTTTCCAAACTTTATTATAATCTACATAATACTAAAGTTCAGTAGGAAACTTTAAATATAATTAGAGTCAGTGAATCCCCACACCGGGTAAGTGGCTTAAGTGTTGACAAATCACGTGTGCTTTCTTTTAAAGGTCATGTCAAGGACAATGATTTTTCAGAAAAAAATTTTATCATCTTTTTTTAGCAATCTATCTTTTCCCTAAACCAGGCATCCAGCTATCTAGCTTAGCATAAGCATCAATATTGTGTATACTGCAAATTAATTTAAAAGTGCTTCACACACCTTTCATTCCTAAATTAAAAATTGTAAACTCCGATTCTGAAGGTGACCTCTACACACACTCGCCTTAAGCGCCATAGTACCCATCCCTACGCTTCGCTTATGCTTCTGTGGTCACCATCAGGAGAGGATAAGCAGAGAGCCCACAACTCACATTCAGGACAATTAATTCCAGGGACCAAAGTTCGGGTTTTGACCGGGTAAATCCTGTGAGGACCGTTGCCGCGTCACCTGGTGGCGACACCCGTCACAGACGTGACACCTTCTCCGGCTTCCGGCATCCGACAACCGACGCCCCTACCGGCATCGGCACCATCATCGGCACCATCATCGCACCATCATCACACCATCATCACACCATCATCACACCATCTACCCTGCGGGGCCTGCGTTCTGCTCCTCTGCATCGGCGTCCCTCCAGCTACGCGGAAGCCAGGGCAGTACTTTACGCGCCCACCTACCTCCATAATACAGGGAAATTTATGACGGCTTTTGTGACCTTCGACCTAATTTAATAAATTTATTTGAAAGTGTTGTGAGTTGTCTTATTAAGTAGATTTACCGAACTCCAACGCTTCAACCGAATACACTGCTTACAACAATTTAACGCATTATTTTTCGGTAGATTATAATCAATCGAAGTGAAACCGTAAAATTAATGTATCTCTGCCTACTTGTTTGAATTTTAAACAAGTGGGCCTGCGCGCTTGATCGGCTAGTTCTCGTTAGTACGCCGGTGTCGCCGGTGTCGATGAGATATTATTGGACAAATATTATAAGCCCGTCATAATTATGATTGTGTAGATCCCACGAAACCTCCCTCCTCTAAATTTTCGTCTCTCTTTAATGCTTTGTATTTTCGACAAAAGTACTCGCCATCGGAAAAGTATAGCCTTATTAAATGGATGTATCCAGTATCTTCTTTGTCGTATATTTAAAACGGGTTCCATCTATCTGGCAGAATCTTGTTGCTCCGAAATTCATTTAGCATAACACACTTGGCATAATTTTCTTTATACGAATATACTAAAGGCATATATTTTTTTAAATATACTTATTGTTTGGCTGAATGTTTGTATGTCCGAATTTGGAATGGCATAATTTTAGATGGCAGATTTTTTTTTGACATATATACCTTTGGCAGTGTTACCATGCAAACTAGTAAAATACCAAATTATCCCTTTCAAATAGTCTCTATGGATGTATTTAGATTAGATTTACGACACAGCTGCTCTACAAAGCATGTAATGTGCTCACAGTACGGCAATTATTTGTTCTTCACATTATACTGCAGCAGCACTCTACCCTTCACTATGACCAAGTTCCTTCCGATAGGAGAAGGAAGGACCTGGTTTGCTCAAAGCCTCAAACTAAACATGCTTTTGCTAGTCGATTCTATGTGTTTTTAGGTCCTTTTCTGTATAATAGACTGAACAAGAAACTAAACTTCTATTGTCTAAGTTATAGGAAATGTAGATTTGTAATATCAGATTATTTAGCGACACTTAATTACACGGACACGGAAAAACTTCTAGAAGTCTTAGTTTGATTATGTTATGCCCTCGTATCTACTTTGTACACATCTCCTACCTAAAATTAGTTGTAATGTTTATTGTTTTTGTACCAGTTTGATTTTTGTTGTAATTGTTATTAGATTTATTTTATTCTGAAAACTTTTACTGTCCTAATTAAATTATGCAATGTAAAGGGATGGCCTGAAACACAGGTTTAAATAAACCTAGATCAGGTAGGTCGCTACCTAACATTTGTTTTGACAATTTCGTTACCAGCAACGGCAGCAACTGTTTTATATATTGTAATTGTAGTTTAATTATAAGCACTAATTATACAATTGTTAAAAATAACTCTACTGCACTTAAATGTATACTTTTGTAAACCTTCTTCTTTTTTTAAATAAATTATTCTTATTCTTATTCTTATTCTTATTTTTCTTTTCTCATAATGGTAAACAAATCAAGTATTTAATTACTGTGGATCACTATTCTGATTTTTTTGAAATTGATACACTAAAAGACTTATCAGCAAAATCTGTAATAGATAGTTGCAAAAGGAACTTCTCAAGACACGGTATTCCAGAAACTGTTGTTACAGATGGAGGTACTAATTTTGTGAACCAGGAGTTTTCTGAGTTTTCCAAAAACTGGCATTTTACCCAGGTTACTTCATCACCCAATCATCCACAGGGTAATGGCAAAGCAGAGGCCACAGTAAAAATAGCAAAAAAACTTTTATTAAAATCTGTAGATAGTGGTGAGGATTTTTGGTTTAATTTACTCTGTCTTAGAAACACTCCCAATAAATTAGAGTCAAGTCCAGTACAACGTCTGTACTCACGAAGAACACGGGGTTTCCTACCAGTACTCCCAAGTCTTCTTAATCCACAAGTAATCAAAGATGTTCCTAGGAGCATAGAACAGAGACGTAAAGATATCAAACATTCTTATGACAAAAGAACAAAAAGAGCTGTAACATTGGAAATAGGTCACCCTGTTTCTGTACAACTACAACCATCAGTTAGTAAATTTTGGTCTCCAGGTGTCATCACAGACGTTTTGTCTGACAGGTCCTACTTAGTTAATGTTAATAATGCTTCTTATAGAAGAGACCTATGTCATGTTCGGCCTTTGTCATTATCCTCCCCATCTCAAGCAAGTCTGGAACCAAGTAACTATAATCGAACTAACCAAACTAACAATGTCAAATTAGATTCGTTACCCATAGAACAAATAAATACACATGTCAATGACTCAAATTCTAGTACTAACAATAAAGCCTGTTTAGCAGAAGAGAATTTAAATAATTCAAATGAATCTATTTGTTCTCCAGTATTAACAGACATCTAAAACAATATTGATACTAGACACACTCCTACTAGACCGAAGAGGGAAACTCGTAGACCCTCATATTTGAGAGACTATACTTGTTAAAAAATATTTTTACTTACGTATGTTAACTCAATCATTGAATCTTAATTACTGTAATAACTCCTTTGTGTAACATTGATTGATTAAGTAAATATTCAAGTATTTAGTAATTAAGTATTTTTTTTATTTTTATTTTAATTAGTATTTTAAATAAACGATTGTTAACCTATCTAATTAGCTAAGTGGTTAAGCAGCTCAATTGTGTTAAGTAGGTATTACTTTATTACTTATATCTTTTGTCTTTAATTAGTTATGCACACTCAAATAAGTTATAAAAAAAGGGAACATGTTGGCATTGGCTCAATGGGCTAGTCGCCATTACCTAAAAAAATGTAAAAGGTGGAGTCGCACGTCCGGCGGCCATCTTTGGCTCGAACACAGAGCACAGATCACGCGAGTTGCATTCAGCACAATTGTATTCATAAAAGACTTAGAAATAAATGTTTTCCACATAACAAAGCAGTTTTAAAACACCACGGTTACCCATGCATAAAAAAAAATAGGGCGCTGGTGTGTGCCCTGGACTCGCAACTCAAGGAAATATTCGAGAGTAGCGAGGACCTCGTTGATACACACTCGATCCTGTTCTGTGGGGCTGTTGCGGCATGTCGTTTAGCTAATGTCAAGTTTCCAAATTGTGACATAGCTACTCGACCAAAGCCAGCCGTTCCAGCCTGGCAGCGCAGGATCGAGCGCCGTATTGACGGGGCCAGGGTACTCATCGGCAAACTATACTGCTTCAGGGAGGGCAATACACGACCTCGTGTGATGCGCTTTGTGAGGCGGGCATTCTCGGGGACTGAAATCAGTCCTCAGGAATACATGTCCCGTGTCACAGAGCGCATTGACTTCCTGAAGCAGAAAGTTTATGCATGGGCGAACCGTATTCGGCGGTATAAGCGGCGGGTTGATCGGTACTCGCAGAATCGCATGTTCCAGAGCGATGAGAGGTGGGTATACAGAGCTTGGGAGCGACCTCAGCAAAATATGACGGACGTGTGCCGCCCGGGTGATGCCGCCACGAGTTCCTTCTGGCGCAGCATCTGGTCGGTGCCCGTCTGTCATTCTGAGGCTGACTGGATGCGTGATGTCGAGCGAGTGTGTGAACCTATTCCAGAAATGGAGCCAATTGTTATTACACCAATAGATATAGCCAAAGCAGTTCGTCCGTTACCAAACTGGAAGTCACCGGGTCCGGACGGACTGCATAACTTCTGGCTCAAATGGCTCAGTAGTTCGCACACTTGCCTGGCATCCCAATTTCAGTCATCCTTAGAGTCTGGGTCCCTACCGCAGTTTTTAACAACAGGCGTTACCCACCTGCTCCATAAGTCAGGTAGTCCCGCGGAACCCAAGAATTATAGACCAATCACGTGTTTGTCGACGGTTTATAAACTTCTTACATCCATTTTGAGAGTGAAAATTAGTACACATATTGACAAAAATTCTATTATGTCTGCCTCTCAAAATGGATGTAGGAATGGGTCCCGCGGTACTAAGGAGCTAATCCTCATCGACATGGCCATTAGCCAACAGGTCCGTCGATCCCGCAAGGATCTGTCAACATGCTGGATAGATTATAAGAAGGCCTACGACTCGGTGCCACATTCATGGCTCATGAGGGTGCTGGAATTGTACAAGATAGATGCAACTCTACGCGCCTTCCTTGAGTCATGTATGGGGCAATGGAGGACGGTCCTTCGATATCCGGGATGTCGACAGATCCAGGGGAGCGATGAACCTGTATGGATTAAACGGGGAATATTCCAGGGCGACAGTCTGAGTCCACTTTGGTTCTGTTTAGCCCTGAATCCTCTAAGCACATTACTGGAGAATTCAGGGATAGGCTACCGGTTGAGGAAGGACGGTCAGGTTATATCTCACCTGCTTTACATGGATGATCTGAAACTCTTTGCCCCCAACAAATTGCAACTGATGGAGCTACTGAAAGTAACCGAAACTTTTAGTAGCGCCATCGGGATGGAATTTGGTGTGGACAAATGTGCAGTCATGTATGTAAAGCGAGGGAAGATTATGGGATCCGAGGGACTTCAACTCTCGGATTCCATACACCTAAGATCCCTTTCCTCATCCGAGAGCTATAAATATTTGGGTATGTCGGAAGCGTTAGGCATTATTGTAACTGACATGAAGCAATCGTTGAGGGAACGCTTCTTCGGTCGCCTAAAGAAGGTATTAAATAGCCTTCTTTCAGGTGGGAACAAGGTGCGCGCCTTCAACGGTTGGGTCATGCCGGTTTTAATGTACTCTTTCGGCATACTCAAATGGACTCAGACCGAACTCGACGCCTTGGATAGAAGAGTTCGTACACTGCTGACCGAAAACCGGATGCATCACCCACGATCATCAGTGATGAGACTGTACATCCCGCGGAAGTGCGGGGGTCGAGGCTTTTTAAATGCGAAGACCCTCCACAACCGCGAGGTGTGCAGCCTCAGAGAATATTTTCTAAAAGCCGACGTGGGTATGCACCGAGATGTGGTCGCAGTGGACAAGGGACTCACCCCGTTGTCCATGGCTAAAGAGAACTGGCGCAAACCTGTAGTACTTACTACCGATGACCGCAAGAAAGAATGGCAGGGCAAGGAGCTTCACGGGCGCTTTTACCGGGCTCTTCATGGGCCCGATGTAGATTTTCTAGCGTCCGTGTCCTGGCTACGTTTTGGCGACCTCTTTGGGGAAACTGAAGGTTTTGTTTGTGCGATTATGGACGAAGTTATGTTGACGAACAACTACCGGAAATATATTATGAAGGACGGGACGGTTGACGTGTGTCGGGCATGCCACCTTCCGGGTGAGTCCATCAGACATATTATTTCTGGTTGTTCGCGTCTAGCTAACGGCGAGTACTTGCACAGACACAATCAAGTAGCCAGGATTATTCACCAGCAACTTGCCTTGAAATTTAATCTTGTGGAATCAGAAGTACCGTACTACAAGTATGTGCCCGACCCAGTTCTCGTGAAAGACCATGTCACGCTGTACTGGGATCAGTCTATCATTAATGACAGGACTATTGTCGCCAATAAGCCTGACATAGTGGTGATAGACCGATCAGCGCGCCGCGTAATGATAATCGATGTTACTATCAACAACAACGACGAACGAACGAACGATGTTACTAATATGAACTCGGTTATCATTGTGCCGATTGTCGTGACGGCCAATGGCCTGATAGCCAAGAGCCTCGACGAACATCTGTCGAAGCTCTCTTTAGGCGGTTGGATCAAGGGCCTGATTCAGAAGGCAGTACTCCTCGATACGGCTCGCATTGTGAGGAGGTTCCTGTCTCTGCAACCCTAACCACCGGTGACTTGGACCCTGCTCCTGACACCGGCGGATCTCTATTTTTTATATTTTTAAATGTTTTTATATGTTTTCGACGAAATTTTTAAAAATGTATTAAGTAAGATATTTAATGAATAAAGGAGATAATAATAATTTTTATTTCCAGTAAAGTGTTCACAATGGTTACAAGTACAGTAATATGGTACAACATAAAGTGCATGAAGTATTATCTCCTGGCACCCAAACTAGGTTTATAGCCTGTGTCTTGGGTACCAGTGATTCCATAAGGGTAGATGATCAAAAAGTTTTAGTAAAACTGTTTTCACCAGTAACATGGTTGATATAAATATAATTATTATTTGAGTTTAAACAAAGAAAAAGTAAAAATAATTCATAATAAAACTGTTTGTGAGTTTTTGAGTTAGAGTGAGTTGGTCGTGGTAGGTGTAGTAAGTATGTTGTGTATGTGTAAGTAATGTGAAAGTGCGGTTCGTGTAAGGATGGATGTGTGAGTAGGTGTGAAAGTGGGGGGAGTGTATGATTGTTTGTGAGTCAAAATACTTCAATAATAGGTTCTGTCTTATGCATGTGGGAAGAGAAGTTTTTCGGTCTCGTCATATGATTTCTCAATTAGCCATTCTTTAACTGTGCTTTTGCATTGGTGATAATTCAAACTGTGGATACGGAGAAATTTATTGATTTTATTATACAGAATATAGCTGAGGTAGGTGAATTGGTGTTGTGCGAAGGTGGTTTTGTGTCTATTTTTTTTTTATATGAGACTTAAAAAAAAAACTACCATTTTGCAGTCAAGAATATGTAGAAATTGAATGTATTTGTTATTACTTGGTATTTCTTTTGGTTATATAGTAGTTGGCTCCAAAAAAAGCACACAAAACGGCTTTTGCTCGGGGACGCGCCTTAACTTAAATCTCGCGAGACATGTCATTCTTCTAAAATAAAACGGATTTAATGTACATTCAGAGAACGCATGCAGAGCTCCGCGCAGTAGCCGCCATCACCGGCGACAACTGTCAGTCATCTCTACAAGCCGAGCGAGGTATCTGTAAAACATGTATATGAAATTAAAAATGTATATATGGTAGGTCGTATGCAGCAGCAGCATACCTAGTCTTCTAAACAATATGATTATTTATGTCCTGTAGAGGCGAGAGAGAGCGACTGGTGAGACGCGCGCGTACTGCGAGGTAGCGGAGGCTGGGAATATCATCTACTCGTATAATAACTAGCCGACAGTCACCCGACGGATACGTCACTCGTAATGAGACTATAGCCTCGCAAGCGTTTGCTTGGTGGATGCTGAATTAGATGAACGTTATCTATAATATTTTTTTACCACTACGTTGTGTTTTTAGCACAATGAATGTATGCGTAGTGTAACACAGCGGACATGTGCGAGGCTGCGGGAGCACACGCTTGACAAGTGAAGTGCGCGCACGGCGCCGGGCGCCCGCGCCGGGCGGCTGGCGGCGGGCGGCGCGGCGTGCTTGCTTTTTCAGAATCTACTATTAGTTGTTATATTATATCAGCGCCCCAGTGATGTATCCGCATTTACTTAAATTCTGTGTGTTTACAAAAATGTGTTATTCGTTGTAGATTTTAGTTAATTATAAAGAATTGTATGACACTGATATCAAATTCTTTTTCAGTCATTTTTTTTTAAGAAAAACGATAACTTTACTTAAAATAAAAACACCATTTCCGCTTTGCCAGTTTGACAGACGGCTGTTTACAAAGCTGGTTTATTCGAAATAAAGTTTATTTTAAAATTAATATAATTTTATTTCAATTAAATCATTTTGTTTCGTTTGCTGTCTATTAAGGTACTAGTGGTGTAGTTCCTTATATAAATAGATCGAAATATTCAAATAAACCAATTTTATTTACTACTTTTCATTTTCTACCACGATCATCTATTTACTACCATTTTGTAGCGTTCCCCATAAACACAATCTCAATCGGATAGAAAAAAGCGCATCCGTTCGGATCTGTGAATAGCGTTTTGACAGTTCTTCGGTTCGGAAATGAGATAGTCGAATTCGGTACCTTACCGACACGGAAACGTATCGAATGGTTGTGAATAAGGGCCCAGATCTGATGCTGATCTTTGGAGATATACAACGGAACTCTTCAATGATAGACAGCAGTCTTTCTTAATTGCTGTAATCGCTTGGATATGTAATGTTTACACAATTCCGCACTTCCCTGTGAAGCTTTAGGGCTTTATAATAATACTACCGGAGATTTATTGTGAAGGACGGTACGGTTGACATATGTCGGGCATGCCACCGTCCAGGCGAATCAATCCGTCACATTATCTCCGGGTGTTCTCGTCTAGCTAACGGAGAGTACTTGCATAGACACAACCTTGTAGCCAGGATTATCCATCAGCAACTTGCTCTAAAATACTATCTTGTGGAATCGGAAGTGCCCTACTATAGGTATGTGCCCGACACAGTTCTCGACAATGGCAGTATCACACTGTACTGGGATCAATCCATCATCACTGACAGGACTGTTATAGCCAATAGGCCTGATATAGTGGTGATGGATCGATCAGAGCGGCGCGCAATGATTGTTGACATAACGGTCCCGCATGATGAGAACCTCGTGAAAGCCGAGAAAGATAAACAAATCAAGTATCTTGACTTGGCTCGCGAGGTTGTCGACATGTGGGAAGTGGACTAAGCGATCATTGTGCCGATAGTCGTGTCAGCGCATGGCTTAATTGCCAAGAGCCTCGACCAACACCTGAGGAGGCTCTCGTTAGGCAGCTGGATCAAGGGCTTGATTCAGTAAGCGGTACTCCTGGACACGGCTCGTATTGTTAGGAGGTTCCTCTCTCTGGAGCCCTGACCTGTAGCTTGGACCCTGTTCCCGATGGGTGCGTGTCATTTGATATAATAACAGAAAGTCTAACGTTCACGTGACCCAATTTCATTTAATATACTTTTTGTTTAGTATAACGATGAAATGATATAATGAATTCTGATATAATTTCAGTTTATCTAATTTTATATGTCTTAATTAACATTTCCTATAATGCACTCTTAAACTAATATTAATTTAGTATAATATTTAGTTAGTATAATATTCAAAATCTATAATAACGTTAATTATAATTTTAAGCGTGCCGCGGCAGCGGCCGCCGAGCGCCAGATCCTCGCTGTTGCAGGTGAATCATTACCCTGTATTGTGGGTGAATGATGTGGGTTAGGTTAGGTTAGAACTGTGACCTTTTGGCGCGCGAAGGCGAGCGAGCGGAGCGAGCGTGCCGCGGCAGCGGCCGCCGAGCGACAGATCCTCACTGTTGTAGGTGAATCATTTGGGTTATTTGAGGTTTGACAGGGCATTATGATGTTTCCTGATATTTACTTATTCATTACAGAATTTCGGCTGAAAATTAGGAAATATGAAAATTAGGTCAATTAAAAGTTATGTCAACTAAACGTTATATTAAAACAGCTTTATACAAATTGAAAATTATTTTTAATGAACGTTATACTAAATGTTATTAGAGTAAAAGAAGTTTATTTGAAATATAAGATTAGATCACATGAAATTAGGTTATTTGTTTCTATAGCATATGAAAATTATATCATGTGAACGTTATTTCAAGTGTAAATACATATACTTTCTGTTATTATATCATATATTACACACCCGTTCCCGATACCGGTGGGCTACAATTTTTTATATTTTAAAATGTTTTTAATATATTTTTTATGCTAATATTTGAATAAAGGAAATAATAATAATTTATTGAAAAGAAAACTCAGTGTACAAAAACTCTGTGTTCGATAACAACTGCATTAGTATAAAACTGTGTCGCAGTCATTAACGCCCACCTCCAAACAGTCGAGACATAAACAAAAGAAAAACTTAAAGTTAAAAACTAGAAATAAATGAAATAAAAATTAAAAACTAACAATTTAAACTTAATATTAGGAAAAATAACAATATTTCACGTTGTAATTTTATGTTAGTTTATGTGTATATATGACGGAATGTGTATGTTTTGTGCGTGTAATGTATGTGGGTGTATATGTGTGTGAGTGTGTGTGTGTGTGTGTGTGTGTGTGTAGGAGAGGAGAGTATGTTTATGTGGGGTGTTTGGTTTGCGCATTTTTTATTATAAGGGCACTTAGAAAGGGAGTTTAACTTTTCACATAGTTTTCCAGTTCTTCATATGTGAGAGTATAGAGCCATTCATCCGTGACTCTTCGACATTCTCGCAAAGTCAGTGGATATATATTGAGTAGTTTATTTACTCGATTATACAAAGTATAGCTGAGAAAGCGATATTGCCGCCGTACAACTTGAACCGCGGCAAATTCCACCTGGCAGACTCTGTCAGATCTTCGTTTTTGGCTAACGATAACAGGATCAAACGGAAGGTCTGAGTGTTTACGCAGCACCACAGCAAGAATAAAGGCGTGTCTGACGGTAGGCAAATCGCAAAGGGCGTATAGTTCAGTAGTTGGAAAACAAACCGGTTTGTGAGTCATGACTTTTAGTACTGCCCTCTGTGCCCTTTCCAAGCGGAGCATTACGCACTTCCCAGCCCCACCCCAAACTGCAATACAATATTTTAAAATGGAATGTGCCAGAGCGAATGTTCGAAAATCAGCAGATGTTCGCAGATTTTTAAAAACAAAGATTAATTTTCTGACCCTGGATACCATAGCCTCAATTTGCTCTTTCCATGTTAGCGTACTATCTATTATAACACCCAAGTATTTAATACTATGGGTGCGCGTAACTTGAGCACAACACTCGTGCTGCAATTATTCGGTATTAAACCGCATTTATGGGCCGTCAGGGTATAGGGAGACGGAGGTTGAGAGGCTTTACCAGGAGCAAATGTAATAAACTTAGTTTTTTCTACATTGAGGGTAAGAAGGTTTTTATTCAGCCATTTCATTACAACAAGCAGAGCGGACTCTGCATATGAACGGGTGTTCAACCAATCTTTGCCATGAATGAGCATGACGGTATCGCCCGCATATGTTATAATTTTAGTGTTAGTTAGGGCCAGATTGCATAGTCATTGGTCATTAGTCGTTGGTCATTTATGTATATAAGAAATAGGGTAGGTCCAAGGACACTACCCTGTGGGACTCCGTAAGTTAGGAATTGTTGTTTGCTGACGTGATTTCCCAACTTTACTGTTTCGAACGCTCACTCAGGTAACTCCTAAACATATCTAGAAAGACTCCCTTAACACCAATTCGCTCCAACTTTTCAAGCAAGAGGGGAACAGAGACAGTGTCAAAAGCTTTCGATAGGTCTAGGAAAATTGCTAATGTTTTTAGTTTATTCGTTATATTTTTTGCTAATAGTTCCGGTTACTTCCAAGACTGCATCTTCTGTGCTTCTACCTGATCGAAAACTTTGATTATAGAGTAGAGGTACAAGTATGACATTCACTGTTTTAAGCTTTCACGGTTTAAAACTAAACTTATATTGTCATGATCGCGGGTTGACAGTCAACCCGCGATCATGGCGCTTGCAACAGCGTCGAAATATCGGGAGCTCAAAATAGTAAATAATCACGGAAGATACCGTAAGTGACAATATAAGTATAACATTGTAGCGGCATAACAAAAAGTACAGCTACATACAAAGTACAAAAAGTACTACAGCGCCGTCTATGTCACAAGTGAAGAACTGACATCAACATTCTGACGCGAGCTATTATCTGTTATCCTCGACAAGATCGTGTAGAAAAACCCAACAACAACAGACTGTCGGGCAGTAGCCCTCCGTACGCGTCTGATCGGATAACCCTTTTCGATGGACAAGTGAAGACCACTGATCATGATAATTATCCTTATTACATAGTTATTAGAAGAAGTATGAAGTCTGCTGATTACATCCGCGCTCCATCAGGCGCCGCACTGTGGAGCGTGCGCGTGCAGCACACACGACACGGACGCTAATCCACAGATCGCGTGACCTACAGCAGAGTGCGGCCAATACACCTCTATACTTTCCACAACTACTCGTTACTACAGCTTGCTACGTCTTCTTACAATTACACTAAACCTAACAATATTATCTAGAAAAACCCGGGTAAAACCAATTTGTCTCGTCTTCTGCATCACTTTAGATAATTATTTACTTTGTGTGCTTGGCTTCTCGCTGCGTCGCTCGCCGGTTGTTTTATCCCGGGTGGCGGATTTTTTTATGCCAAATGAGAAATTTTCGATGAGATGAATGTAAATGATCTAGTTTTTGCGCGAAAGAGTAATAACACACATATAAATTTACACATTTTTAATATTGTGATAGTATAATTTAAACAATATTTGTCGGTACATAGGCTGGCTTGAGGCTGCAAGGCATCTTTACCAGCAGCAAGGTTGCACCTGCGCAGCGAGGTTTGGCGTAGCAAGACAATGCTAAAGGGTTCGGGTCTGGTTCTCTCTGAGTTCCTAACTAAGCCTAGGCACGACGTGTTTCTGGCCGCTCGCAAACACTTTAGTGTGAAGCAGTGTTGGACTTTCGAGGGCAAAATTATCATCATGCTCCCAGACAAGACGCGTCGAAAGATTGAATCGGCTACCGAACTTGGACAACTTGTTGCGCAGTTTCCAGCGTCTTCATCTGCTGACTCGGCTGCGAAGGTTGCATCATCACCTATTAATAAAACTGCTCTGGACAAGAGGTCGCGGAGGCAGGCCAAATGATCGCTCACAACACGTACAAACATCGTTTTTACATTTTTTGTCATATTTCTCTTTTGTGTCGGTCACTGAAAATATTTAGACTCGGTTTTTGTTTTGACGTTTGTCATTTTGACAGCGATGATTATAACTTGCTCGTTCAGAAACTTTCCTTTTTCTATACTTTTCTTTTTTTCATGACTTGGATACCAGCATTTTAATCTTAATGAAACGGCAAAGTGCATCGAGGATAATTAATTATTTTAGTGTTTTTTTTATTCAGAGATAGCTTTTTTGTAATTAAGTATATATATATTTATTTTATTTTATATTTATTTATCTTTTATGTTAGACATTATTGATGACAGTTTTGTTTCCTGCTCTTCTTCTTGTTCGTCTGACGAGAGCTACGCCAGTGCGTTCACTGATGATTCTGTACACTTGCGCGACCAGCTTTCTTCTATATTTTCTTGCTACAACAAGTTTTTCAACGCTGTCCATATTAATGCTCAAAGTATTCCTGCCCATCATGCCGATTTGCTATCCTCATTTGACTCTGATCTTATACATGCTGTGCTTGTCTCTGAAACTTTCCTCAAACCTGCACTTTCTTCAACACAATATTTGTTGCCTGGCTACAGGCTTGTGCGTAATGACAGAACGGGCAAGGGTGGTGGGGGAGTCGCCATCTATCTTCGTGAAGATATTATTTACAAAATTATCGATCAGTCTCCGAGTAACTATTCAAAATCTGCTGAACACCTTTTTATTGAGATAGCTTTCAATCCACAAAATTACTTTTAGGTGTCTTCTATAGAGGGCACGCCACGATAGTGGCGGTAAGTCCCCTCTTTGAGGAGTGGCTGGAGAGGCTCCACGGCGTCCTCACCTTCCGCCTGACGCAGGTCCTCACCGGACACGGATGTTTCGGGAGGTACCTGCACCGAATCGGGCGGGAGGAGACGCCCGGGTGTCTCCACTGCGAGGATCGACCGGAGGACACGGTGGAGCACACGGTGGAGGTCTGCCCTGCGTGGGCGGAGCACCGCCGTGTCCTCGTAGCGGCGATCGGCGGCGGCGACCTCTCGCGTCCGGCCCTGGTTCTATCCATGGTCCGGAGCGAGACGGAATGGGAAGCCGTTACCTCCTTCTGCGAAGCAGTCATGCTAGCGAAGGAGGTGGCGGAACGAGAGAGGGAGAGAGCCTCTCTTCCCGGCCGCCGCGGGAGACGCACCGGGCGTCGGGGGCCACGTGGTGGCTACCGGCCACCGTAGATGCGGGCCTGTGGACGGTTAGCTATGGGCTAGCTAGCCGTCCGTCCGTCTAGTGACGACAGGCCGTGTCGACGGCGCGTTCGTGTACCACGCGCGCCTCAAAGAGATGTCAGCAGAAGAGAGGGGCCCGCAAGGGCCGAAGCCTGCCGGGGTTGCGGGACTGTTCGAAAGAGATGCCGCGGCCCCGGAACATAAAGGGCGAGGAAGGAACATGGATGGGTTTTAGTCAGTAAGAGTCTGACACTCCCTCCCGCTCCGCCCAGAGTGGGAGAAGTCATTTGATGATTTCCCAACCTAAAAAAAAAAAAAAAAAGGTGTCTTCTATAGTCCTTCCTGTCATATTGATTACGTCACTTCTTTTGAAACTTATGTTGAACATTTTTCTTCTTTGTACAACCAGACTATAATACTCGGAGACTTCAACAGCCGTAAACTCAGGTCTCTTGTCTCTTCTGTCAACATGCACATCCTTCAGCTCAATTCTACTCATCATGCGCCTCACTGCAATCCCTCACATCTAGACCTTATTCTAGTTTCCGACCCGAACAAAGTAGCCACGTACAGGCAACTGTCTGCCTCATTTTCTTACCACGACCTTTTGTTTATTTCATATAAAATTCGTCCCCCAAAACGCAAATCAAAATTTCTCTTACTACGTAGTTTCAAGAACATTGATCTGGAGCGTTTGGGAGAGGATGCGGGCAATATTGACTGGTCCCCTGTTTATGACAGCAATGACTTGGACGCTAAGGTGGCCGAGTTCACCAACATAGTGTCAAAACTTTTTGATGTGCATGCTCCATTAAAAAAGGTCAGGGTGAAGCATCTTCCAGCTCCTTGGTTGTCGTATGCAATTAAAAAGGAGATGTCTAAAAGGGATAAGGCGAAAAGGCGGTACAAAAGGGACCCTACGGATGAAAACTGGTCTCTCTATAAGAAACTGCGAAATCGCTGCGGTCGTATGTGTAGGGATGCTAAAAGGCGTCACATACACGACACAATTCAACACTCCAACACAGCACAGGTCTGGCAATTCCTCAAATCACTTGGAATCGGCAAAGTTGCGAACGACTGCACGCCTAATTTTGACCTAAGCACGATCAAAGTGTAAATACACTTTTCCAAATCACCAGTGACTCTGGATGACAGCGTTAAATCTTCCTCTCTAAACAATCTCTCTAATCTTCCTCTGCCAACATGTACTTCTTTCTCTTTTCACCCAGTTACAGAGGGGGATATTAAGCGGGCCATTACGTCTATTTCTACAAAAGCAGTGGGTGATGATGGTCTTCAACTTCAAATGTTCCTTCCTATCCTTGATGACCTTATCCCTGTTATTTCACACATTATTAATTATTCCCTGTTTACCGGCTCCTTTCCTTCTGCGTGGAAGAAGGCCTACGTTTTGCCTCTTCCCAAAGTTTCAAATCCCTCTTCAGTATCCCAGTTTCGTCCAATTTCAATACTTCCAATCCTGTCCAAAGTCCTTGAGAGTGTTGTTAATAGTCAACTGTCGCATTACCTTTCTTCTAATAGTCTGTTTAGTCCTTTTTGTCCTGGTCTTAGTACTGTTTCTGCCCTACTAAAATTACTGACGACATCCGACTGGCCATGGAAAACCGACTCCTTACGGTGTTGGTTCTTTTGGACTTTAGCAGTGCGTTTAATTCAGTTGACTTTGACATACTCTTAGGTATCCTTTCCTCTCTAAACATATCTCCTTCTGTGACTGCTTGGTTTGATTCATATCTTCGGGATCGCTCGCAGTCGGTTCACCTGAATGAGGCTTGCTCTCATTGGTGCGATCTTTCTGCGGGTGTTCCTCAGGGTGGCGTCCTTTCTCCTCTTCTTTTCTCCGTGTTCATTAACGCTGTCACCAAGATATTGACGTCACATTATCATCTCTATGCAGACGACTTGCAGATTTACCGCCATTTTAAACTTGAAGAGCTCCCTGGAGCTATCGATGCCATCAATAATGATCTTCAAAATATCAAAGAGTGGGCTAAAAGCTTTAGACTGTTAGTTAACCCAACAAAATCACAAGCTCTCATTATTGGTGGCAGATACTTCGTCAATTTACTCAATCATCAGCCTCTCCCTCCTGTTGTGTACGATGGTATCGCCATAGCCTACTCCAAGAAAGTAAAGGACCTAGGACCTGTATTCTTGGACTCCAACCTATCTTGGCATGGTCACGTTGCTGAAGTAAGCAGGAGAATTTTTTGTTCGTATCGGTCTCTTAAGCGTCTTCAGAAATTCCTGCCACTTCAAACTAAAATTACTCTTGCCCAGTCTCTTCTTCTAGACTATGCTGATATCTGTTTTCTTGATGCGACTGAGGAACTTCTGAATAAGCTAGAACGTCTGCAGAATCTGTGTATCCGCTTCATTTTCGGGCTTCGTAAGTACGATCAAGTGTCGGAATTTCGGAAGCAGCTGAAGTGGCTACCTATTCGGCAGCGTCGAGATTGTCACATTCTTTCTTTTCTCTTTTCCATTCTTCATAACTCTAAGGCTCCTTCCTATCTTCGTGAACGCTTTGAGTATCTTGTACCTAGAGGTAAACCTTGTCGCTCATCATCATCTCTTCTCCTTCGTTTCCCTCCCCACTCCTCAAGTCGGTATGATGGATCATTCACAGTTCGTGCTGTGCGCCTTTGGAATTCACTTCCACACTCCTTGCGGGATAGCCCTTCGTTAGAGGTGTTCAAGAAGGGAATAAAGGACCATTTCCTGTCAACATGATCAATATGTATGTATGTATATAAATATCGGATTTTATAGGCATGTATAATATATATCTAAGCTGTATGTATTACGTATATTTTATTGTATGAATGTATTTTCTTATTTTGAACTTACCTACGCCACGCTTCTCTAGCACTGTACGCAGCACCCCCGTACACCGCGCACCACCGTAGACGCATCGCAGCTCCTCATAGCCATATCGTGGCGGAGCGTAGCACTCTACGCACCATCGTAGCTGCGTCGCAGCTCCGCGTAGGCATATCGCAGCGGAGCGTAGCACTCTTATTGCACAAGCAATATGCTAAGACAGTAACATCGAAGTAGTATTTTATTCATTGGATTTTTAAAATCATCTCAAACTTCCGACTTAATCATTTTGCTCGAATTTGACGTTAATTAATAAAATCACTTTAAACATTGCAAAGCTTTGCATTTTAGTAGTGTGCCAGCAAAGATTGCAGCGCATGTTGCACCTCTGAGAAGGCTTTTATTTGATATTTTCGAAGTGTTTAAATAGAGCTGTCGGAAGTCGGGCTCTGTGTGACGTCACAAGATCGTCTGCTGCGAGGAGGATACCGACAAATAAACGTATGTCGTAAAGCAGAATGTAGTAAAATAATGTAAGTACTAACGAATCTTTCATTTTTATGCGCATCAGTTCACTGAGAGTATTCGGTATTCTCGACTCGTATTAGCGGTGGTTCTCTATCGTATTACCTAACTTTTTAATCCATAATCTAAAATTACATAACTTTTTTTGTCATAATCATCATTCGTCCGAATGATAATTTAACCGAACTTTAAATCACATAATATCGTATGCCATAAAGTTGAAATCCCTAAATATAATAAGCCCTAAATCCGTTTGTCATAAGTATTACAATCAATAATATACAAAAGACATAAAATCGATTTCAATAAAAGTCATAAGTCCTAATCTAAGTAAATGTTTAATCGTATGGAGGCGTTGACCTGCAATGCAAGCAAGCATGCAGCAAGCATGCGGCACGCATGTGGCAATCATGCAGCAAGCATGCAGCACGCATGTAGCAAGCATGTAATGCAAGCAAGCATACAGCTAGCAAGCATGCAACAAGCAAGCATGCAAGCAAGCATACAGTATGCAAGCAAACATGTAGCATGCAAACGAGCAAGCATACAGTATGCAAGCAAACATGTAGCATGCAAACGAGCAAGCATCATGCAGCAGGCATGGATTCTGTCACGGCTCCGGCGCTGCGGTGCTCCGGCGGCCTCACGCGAGCTTATCGTCGCAGATGGGTTTAACGCTCACCACCGCAGCTTCGGCTTGCTGGCCGGCTCCGCCGGCCAGCCTCAGCCGCGGCGGCGAGTTTTACAACCACCTGCTCCTCAACTCGCGGCCCGCCTCGCCCCTCCGCGCCTTCGCGATTTTAAATAACACTCTTGGGGTAGGGCAGACAAGACTGCGTGGAGTCGGATTTACAGCAATTCGTTTCTGTCACTAAAACCTAACTTTTAGGGATGTTTTAGTTAGTCCTTAAAACAATCCCTAAAAGTTAGGTTTATAAATGACCATTCGGAATCATACACATTATGTGATACAATACTTAGGACATACGACTTTATGTCATGTAAAATTAGGAGATTCAATTATTATAGTATTCGATATTATGACAAAATAGTATTAGAAGTAAAGTTAGTTATGTAAAACATAATTTCGGTGTTTTGAACATTATGGTTACTGAAGTTTATAGCAAACGTGTTATGGATAATGATTTTCGGACAAAAAATTTTAGGACAATCAAGGGAGTACCATTAGCGGTGGCAGGTAACGATGGTGCACAAAGCGTATCGGGAACCAATTTTTCGGTAAAGCTTAGCCACGCGACTCGCAAGTCACCGTGGAGAGCGCAGGACGCTCGCATGACCGGCGAGCGAAGAGCGGGGAGCGCAGAGCGGAGCTACATAATTAAGGCTCATAACAAACAGTCCCGCGGGTGCAGGGCGCGCCTGATGAACAGCGCGATCGATCGGCTCCCTCGCCCGCGCGCCCCTCGCTCTCGGCTCCGCCGTCTCTCACGTCACTCGCTCAAAGAAACGTGACGGCATCCGAGATGAGCGTGAGATGAGTCGCGCCGCGGTGCAAGTGATGAGAGACAGCTACACAGGACCGCCGCCGCCGTATTCCTTCACCGAAGCAACTAATAATTACGATACGATTTGATAATGAGAATGACGCTAAAGTATGAACGCACAAGTATGAACTTTGGCACTTCATTATGGTTGAGCACTAAGTTTTATAAGACATCTTTGATGCGTAATCAAATTAATTACACTTCATTTTACTTTTGAACAACAGTAAAATATTATTGAAGGCCTCTCTATACTCGGGAGTACTCTAAAATTCGTTAACTTCGGGTATAATAAATATCGTCGGATGTCAGAAGTTGGGAGCGGTCGGAGCGGTCTGAGCGGCGGCGATCGCGACTGAGTTTGTCAATTATGTATATTCTGATACTGCATGCATTTTTTTTTTTTAATTTAAATTAACAATTACTATTTACTACTACATTATTCTATTATTTTTATGTGTGTACATAAATAAATAAATTACTTCCTATTTTCTAGACCCTGAATTGTTCAAAAAGTGCAGGTTTTTCTGTAGTTACAGCACGTCAATTTGGCTTCTAGCTAGCTATTGGTTTTAAAAAAAAGTTGAATGACTTGAGTTGAGTGCGGTCGTCCGTCAAAATTCTTGTAGTACTACGTATTATCTGCATGTCATGTATTTCTGAATAATCATCATCGTTCTCTTGCCCTCATCCCAATTCATTTGGAGTCGGCGCAGCATACTCGTATCTCCTTCCATATTTTAATACTAGCTGTTGCCCGCGACTTCGTCCGCGTAAACCACCCTTGTCACCTAGAGGTATAAAAGTAGCCTTCAACTTGTTCTCTGACCTACCAAAAATACACAAAAAAAAATCGGTGAAGTCGTTTCGGAGGACTTCGATAACAAACAATGTGACACGATATTTTTATGTATTAGATAGCTTTGTCTGCGGCTTTGCTCGCGTTGAATTTGGGGTAATTTTAATTCAAAAAAACCGGCCAAGAGCGTGTCGGGCCACGCTCAGTGTAGGGTTCCGTAGTTTCCCAAAATGTTGTGTTCAAATAAATGGTGTTGTTCAAATAAATGGTGTTGTTCAAATAAATGGTGTTTGTTCAAATAAATGGTGTTAATTCACAGGGTTTGAATGTAACAATGGGGGTTCCGCAAGGCTCAATATTGGGTCCTTTCCTTTTTTTAGTATATATAAATGATCTACCCTATTTGTTGAAACACCAACCTCAAAATATGGTGTTGTTTGCTGATGACACTTCTCTAATTTTTAAGATAAATAGACGGGCCCAAAATCTAGATGACGTGAATGATGCCCTACTTCAGGTCCAAAATTGGTTCACAGCAAACAATTTGGTATTAAATGAAAAAAAAACTAAATGCATAAGATTTTCATTACCGAATGTTAAAAGTAGTGATTGTGAGATAATATTGAATAAAGAGAAACTCGAATTCGTAGATAAAACGGTTTTCCTGGGGCTTACGCTTGATTCAAGGCTACAATGGGGTTCTCATTTAACATCTCTTGCGGGGCGCTTAAGTTCAGCAGCATATGCCATTAGAAAAATCCGTCAATTCACTGATGTAGATACCGCTAGACTGGTCTATTTTAGTTACTTCCATAGTATAATGTCTTACGGTATTTTGCTATGGGGACGGGCTGCTGATATTGAGTCTATATTTATTCTGCAGAAAAGAGCCATCAGAGCCATATACAATCTTCGTAGGCGCGATTCTCTAAGGGAACTTTTTAAGGATATTGGCATCATGACGGTTCATTGCCAATACATCTACGAAAACATAATGTACGTTAGAAAAAATCTGCATCTTTTCGGTAAAAGAGGCGACAGACACAATTACAGTACTAGAAATAGGGACCAACTAGTTCAGCCAGGCTTTAGACTCGCTAAAGTAGACTCATCTTTCATGGGGTACTGTTTGAGATGCTATAATAAAATTCCACAAAGTATTCTTGAACTGAATGAGACGAAATTTAAAACATGCATTAAACGCACACTATGTAAGCAAGCATATTACAAGTTGAGCGATTATATCGCTGATAAAAATGCTTGGCTCAATGCTGGTCCTGCTCCACAAGGACAGGGGCTCAAAAATTGATAGCATTAAATGGTATTGTTGGAGCTGCTGAAGATTGTACAACTATCTTTGCATTGTATAGATTCAATCTATTTAGTATTATATAAACGCATAGCCCATATTGTGTGAGTACTATGTACTAGAAAGCTATCATTCACTGGAAACCTACTTTAGTTTTTGACTTGAATGTGCCCTGGCGGTTGAGAGTATGTCATGCTCACTCAAATGTCTCGCTGATCATGGCGCGTGTGTCGGACCATTTAGTTCCCTTCAAAATGGTTGAGCTGAATGGTGCTGATCCATGCGTCATGTGCGTGAACGGGCGCTGTCAGTTGTGACTGGTCATCTCTTGGTCGCCATGGTTTATTTGAATGGTTTATCTGAATTAATTATTTTGTTTTTGAGTTGTATTTTGTTTTTGTTTGGCTATGGACACTTTTAACGTGCACATCTTGCTACATTGTTCTCACATAGTATAACATCTCAACATGAATGATGTAACCAAGATTTTGTAACAATATTTTGATTTAAAAGAGTGTCCATGGAGTTTCTTGCCCGTTCTTCTCCATAGAGATCTACGCTAGGGAATGGGCAACTACAGTACTTTCACAGTTTTTATGTCTTGTGACTGGGACTGTAGCTACATTTAATTTTCATCTTTGTTTCGACAATTCAAAAGTGCCTGTAACTGGCCTACTTGAAATAAATGCTTTGATTTTGATTTTGATTTTGATTTTGATTCCCGTCTGTCACAGTCATAAGTGTTCAATCCAATCCGATTTTAATAATTATTTTTTTGTTTGAAAAAAGATACGTTCAGGATAATAAAATATGTTAACGAAGTTAAAAAAAATGCCTTCATATACGATTATACTACGAACTTAGTCCAGAGATTATTTTGTACAACTTTTTGTCTTTTTAGTACAAAAACTTGTTTCCATCCAAGTTCAAAATAATTTTCCTAGAAAGTCCTTATAAAGTTCTACTTTTCAGATTTTTTTCATACTTTCTAAACTTATGGTTCAAAAGTTAGAGGGCCCCCCCCTCTTACACATTGTTTTTTACTTTTGGAGCGATTATTTGCGAAATTATTGACATTATCAAAAAATGACTTCAGTAAACCCCTATTCATTTTTAAATACCTTTCCAACACTATATCACACGTTAGGGTTGTACCACTTTACATATAGGGGGGCTACCCTAATAAAACATTGTTTTCCAATTTTTATTTTACCACTTTGTCGGCGTGATTGATACACATATTGGTACCAAATTTCAGCTTTCTAGTGCTAACGGTCACAGAGATTAAGCGAGGACGGATGGACAGACAGACATGGCGAAACTATAAGGGTTCCTAGTTGACTACGGAACCCTAATGAGGGGTCCCCATACAAACGTTGGAGGCCCGTTTCACCCCCTTAGAGGGTGAATTTTGAAAAATCCTTTCTTAATGCACCCCTAGACCACATAAGGAACCTTCACGCCAAATTTGGAATCTGTAGACCCAGCGGTTTGGGCTGTGCGTTGATATATCACCAAGTCAGTCAGTCAGTCAGTCAGTTTACCATTTTACATATATAGATTTTTCTTAGTGCACCCCTAGACTACATAAGGAACCTACTTGCCAAATTTGAAATCTGTAGACCCAGCGGTTTGGGCTGTGCGTTGATTTTTAGACTTGGCACTCTATTAACCCCTCTTAGGGGTTGAATTTTGAAAAAAAATGAAACCTGTTTCTTCTCATTTATCAATAGGAGTACTCTTGTGTAGTTTCGAATAAAATAGTCTAACCAATATTGTTTCCCCATACAAACTTTGGGGGCCCGTTTTACCCCCTTAGAGGGTGCATTTTGAAAAATCCTTTCTTAGTACACCCCTAGACCACATAAGGAACCTTCATGTCAAATTTGGAATCTGTAGACCCAGCGGTTTGGGCTGTGCGTTGATTTTTAGACTTGGCACCCCATTAACCCCTCTTAGGGGTTGAATTTTGAAAAAAAAATGAAACCTGTTTCTTCTCATTTATCAATAGGAGTACTCTTGTAAAGTTTCGAATAAAATAGTCTAACCAATATTGTTTCCCCATACAAACTTTGGGGGCCCGTTTTACCCCCTTAGAGGGTGCATTTTGAAAAATCCTTTCTTAGTGCACCCCTAGACGACATAAGGAACCTTCATGCCAAATTTGGAATCTGTAGACCCAGCGGTTTGGGCTGTGCTTTGATTTTTAGACTTGGCACCCCATTTACCCCTCTTAGGGGTTGAATTTAATTAACACGAACGGGTGGGTGGCGCTAGTGTGCGAGTGTCAAAATCGGCTCCGTAAACATTACAAGTTAATTAATATTTAAACTTTATAAAAATACGTGAAAATTGCACAGATTACAGCTAGTTGACTGTGCCGAAGGATATATTGTGGACAGAGAAATAAACGAACTGTGAACGTCGTTATCAAGTGATAAACAATCAGTGACAGTTAAACAGTTTAAAGTGACAATACAGTGAACGAAAACAATAAAACCACGAAATTCGTATGAACATTGTGTAGAACATTATAGTGACCATTTCACTAAACAATTGGGAGTGCTTACAGATATTTAGTAAAAAGTTATAACCAAAAAACTGCAAATCATTGTAACAAAGAACCCAAACAGTCCGGCGACAATCAGCGACATCTATTATGATCTATAAGAACTAATGAGAACGCACGATAACTAGGAGCAACAAGACCGTCAACGCAGATAATACTTGCCCACTTCGATCATAGAGGGAGTAACCTGTACCATAACAAACGAGATGGATGAATTGAAAACATTAATTTTAGACATGAAAAGTAATTTCGACCAAAGATTCACGTCCATAGAATCTCAAATATTACAGACAGAAGATCAAATTACCAGTAAAATTCAAACAATGATAAACCAGAAGTTTGAAAGTCTGAACGAGGATTTCGAAAAAATGCGTACACAACTAACCGACCAAGAAAAGAGACTATATCAACTAGAGAGGAATAGTGTACAGAGAAATCTCGTATTCTTTGGTGTCACAGAAAGTGAAAAGTCCTATTTCGATTTGGTAGAAATTATAATAAATATTATAAATAAAGATATGAAGGTTCCAGTGGGGGAATTGGATATCCAGTCAATAAGAAGACTCGGTAAAAAAGGGAATAAACCTAGGCCTATTTCTGTTGGATTCGGCACACTGGGCATAAAAATAAAATGCTTACAAAACAAAAAGAATTTAAATGGAACTAATACATATATAACAGAAGAATTTCCAGAAAATATTTTGAAAATAAGGAAAGATCTAAAAACCCAACTACAACAAGAAAAAGAAAAGGGGAATATTGCCTACATAAAATACGATAAGCTCATAATTAAAGAAAAAGCACATTACAACAGCAACAACAATAAAAGACCCCTATCGCAATCACCACCACAGCCAACAACCCCTACTTCTAACCAAATAAGTATAGTACATGAAAATACCAATGCTTCTCAAAATACAGATACCTGGCGAAACAACCAGGCAAATAAAAAGTACAAGACGCATAAAAACACAATGACAGCTTATATTACACGCACCACAGAAGCATGAAAAATAAAGGCCCCCTCCACCAAACACGATTTTAAATTAGCACAAAATAAGATTAAAACTGCTCTCCCATCACGGGTGGTCGCCGTGGGAGAAAGAGACCACAACCCTCCATCTACAGTAAGAAACAAAAACAAAACACAAAGTGTATATATACTAACGTACAACGTCCGATCACTTATAGACAGTACTAGAATAATACAATTAGAACACAGTCTAAGGAAAATAAAGTGGGATATCATCGGATTAGCAGAAATTAAAAAACCTGGTCAGATTATAGAAGAAAATACGGAATACATACTACTCTCTAATGGGAAAAAAAGTGGAAGGAATGGTGTTGGATTCATGGTGAAGAAACACTTAAAAAATAATATACAAAATTTCATTACCTACACAGATAGAGTTGTACGATTAGACATGAACTTTAACAACCATCAATTAATAATAATTCAAGCTTACGCTCCTACTGAAAAAGCAGACCTACAGGAAATAGAATCATTCTACAACAACCTAAGACAAGCTGTACAAAACACAGGTAGGAACACATTCATTATTGGCGATTTTAACGCTAAAATTGGTATACCTCAAAAACATGAAGACCTAATCTTGGGTAAATATGGGTATGGAACGAGAAACGATAGAGGGCAAAAATTAATAGATTTTTGTTGTGAACATAAGCTCATAATAACCAACACAAAATTTAAAAAACACCCAAGCAACAAATGGACCTGGCAATCTCCTAACGGCAGAACTAAAAACGAAATTGATTATATTCTGGCAAAAAATATGAGAATTGTGAAAGATGTTTCAGTTATAAATACCACATACCCATCGGATCACCGGCCAGTTAGATGTGAAATAAAATTAGAAGGAGTGTCTAAACCTAGTCGAAAAAATCTAACCAAGCCCAAAACTACCCTCTTTACCACCATAGAAAAAATATGTCTAAAAAATATCCTAGAAAAGGAAAAATTTGAAGTCAGTAATAACTTAGAAGAATCATACAACAACTTAGTAAACACAATACATACATGTGTTAGAAAACTGCCGAACCGAGATGCAAACAAGAAAGAAGCTTCTCATTTGATAACCGAAGACATATTAAAATTAATTAAAGAACGAGAACTCCTTAAGAAACTATCTAATAGAACATTTAAACAAAGGAAACGACTACGAATACTCTACAAACAAATAAAAAACAAACTGAAGAAAAAACAAAAACAATACAGACTAAATACATTACAATTAGAATTGGAATTAACAGGGTCAAGCAAAAGAGCATATAAAAAGTTGAACAACTCAAATAAATGGATTATGGATTTGAAACAAACAAATAATAAATCAGTAACATCAAGACAAGAAATACTAGAAGTAGCCACAGAATTCTATAGAGACCTTTACAAAAACAAAGATGCAAGAATTACCCCCGAACCCCTTGATTTGGCGTATGAGAAAGACCCTATACCACCCTTTATACAGTCAGAAGTGAGAACTGCCATAAACAAAATGAAAACGAACAAGAGCCCAGGCGAAGACCATATTACTAACGACATAATTAAAGCATTTGATGAAGCAATATTACCAATCCTTACAAACCTTTTCAACCAAGTTATGATACAACAACACATACCTAGACCGTGGAAAACATGTAAAATCTCACTTATCTATAAAAAAGGAGACCCAAAAAATGTCAACAACTACAGGCCTATAAGCCTACTGTCAAGCTTATATAAAACATTTACAGCAGTACTGTTAAACCGAATAACAAAGCAAATTGATGAAAACCAATCTAGAGAACAAGCGGGCTTCAGGAAGAATTATTCAACCATTGACCATATATTTACACTTACCCAAGTAATGGAAAAATACATGGAATACGGAAAAACACTATACATAGCATTCATCGACTACAGCAAAGCCTTCGACTCCATAAAACATGAATCCCTTTGGACGGCTCTAGCTGAACAAGGAATCAACCAGAAGTATATTACAATATTACAGAAAATTTACAAGGATTGCAATGCTCGAGTTAAATTAGAAAATGAAGGTGAGGTATTCAATATAGAGAAAGGTGTAAGACAAGGTGACACTATATCACCCAAAATTTTCATAGCTCTACTGGAACACATATTTAAAAAACTAACATGGGACAAACGTGGGGTCAACATAAACGGTGAATACCTATCACATTTACGATTCGCAGACGACATAATCATTCTTTCAGAAAGCTATCAAGAATTACAAGAAATGATTAAGGACCTCAATATAGAAAGTATGAAATGCGGACTGAAAATGAATTATGAAAAAACGAAAGCAATGACCAACGGAGAACAAATACCTCTAATCGTTGATAACCAACATGTCGAATACCTAGACAACTACATATACTTGGGACAAAATATATGTTTCACCGATAGGACTATGAAAGAAATCAAACGAAGGATAACCATTGCTTGGAGGAAATATTGGTCACTTAAAGAAATATTCAAAGGAAATTTCTCAAACGACATCAAAAGGAAGCTATTTGACTCAAACGTACTACCAACTCTTTTATACGGATGTCAAACATGGGCTACGACAGAAAACATGAAACTGAAATTAAGGTCATTTCAAAGAGCTACAGAAAGAAGCATGCTTGGCCTAAAAATAAGCGACCGCATAAAGAGCAGCGACATCAG
Organism: Xestia ashworthii; assembly: GCA_950022955.1. Taxonomy (NCBI): domain Eukaryota; kingdom Metazoa; phylum Arthropoda; class Insecta; order Lepidoptera; family Noctuidae; genus Xestia; species Xestia ashworthii. The sequence goes on along the minus strand of OX465564.1, from coordinate 23,277,902 downwards.
AGCGAAGACCAAAGTCACTGATGCTTTGTATATGGCCGAGAAACTGAAGTGGAATTGGGCAGGCCACATCGCGAGGACCACAGACAACAGGTGGAGCGAGCGTGTCCTGCACTGGTATCCACGAAACGGAAACAGACGCCGAGGCAGACCATTGCAACGATGGCGAGACGACATCGTTGCACTGGCTGGGATAGAATGGACCAGAACGGCCCAAGATAGACACAGATGGAAACAGATGGAGGAGGCCTTCATCCAGAGATGGATGACCCCGAAATAGTTTAAGTTGTTTATAAAGTTATTAGGATAGTTTATTTTTATTGTTAATTAGGGAATAAAGGCTATTTTTATTTTTATTTTATTTATTTATTTTATTAGGGGTTGAATTTTGAAAAAAAATTAAACCTGTTTCTTCTCATTTATCAATAGGAGTACTCTTGTGAAGTTTCGAATAAAATAGTCTAACAAATCCTTTGTGAAGTTTCGAATAAAATAGTCTAACAAATCCTGTTTCCCCATACAAACTTTGGGGGACCGTTTTACCCCTTTAGAGGGTGAATTTTGAAAAATCCTTTCTTAGTGCACCCCTAGACCACATAAGGAACCTTCGACCAAGCGGTTTGGGCTGTGCTTTGATTTTTAGACTTGGCACCCCATTTACCCCTCTTAGGGGTTGAATTTTGAAAAAAAAATGAAACCTGTTTCTTCTCATTTATCAATAGGAGTACTCTTGTGAAGTTTCGAATAAAATAGTCTAACAAATCCTGTTTCCCCATACAAACTTTGGGGGCCCGTTTTACCCCCTTAGAGGGTGAATTTTGAAAAATCCTTTCTTAGTGCACCCCTAGACCACATAAGGAACCTTCATGCCAAATTTGGAATCTGTAGACCCAGCGGTTTGGGCTGTGCTTTGATGGTCAGGGAGTGAGTCAGTCAATCAGTCACTTTCTTCTTTTATATATATAGATTAGTCGTCATCTTATCAGACACTGTACTTTCTCGGCATATCATTCTTCACACATATTTCTGAATGATAACAGCAGTAAAGAATGTTACACAATGTTATGTAATCAATGAACATAATGTATCAGAAAGTTTTAATAAGTCCTAAGTGCACATTTCTTACATAAATTATGTTTCGATACATTGATAAGACTATTTAGATATCATACGATCATGAATAGGTACATACGTTCTGCAGTAAGTACAAAGAGAATGACTTGAAGTTATGAAATACCACTAAACGAAGAATCGATTTACCTATCTCGTATTAGATTTCAATCTGGCAGGTTCCGTTCTGATTGTGAATAGCTTTGCCTCGGGAGTGTTGTTTTGTGTGATTTTGTAAAGCGCGAGGACATAATAATATGAAACGTTTCACTGTATTTATTTTACGAAAATTACGATGTTGTTGATTTGTTGTGTCAGAATTGTAGAATCATTTCACATTCAGCAAGGAAATCAGAATATAAATATAAGTAATATTATTGAGGATTTCAAAATAAACCACAAATTGTTTCTCTGAAAATACAAAGTTTTGTTTTATTTAACATGCCTTTACAATATTACCACAATTATCGTTCAACTATGACAATTATACTTTTATCTCACCTGAAAATACAAAGAAACGACATTTAAAGTTCACTAATATCGTCTCCTCAATTATATCCCTTCATTTATCTCTCTACAAGTTTTTATAACAATTAAATGCACAAAATTATCTGAACATCATCCGCCATTCAATAACGCCTCACTCCTATCAACTTCCACAGACAACTTATACACGCGCGAAGCGCGGCTAATTTGAATTAATGAAATGTCATTTCATTACATCTCCCCCCCTAAGAGCGAAATTTCTAAATAATGTATCTATACAATGTACCTATAAGTTATCTTCATATTCGTTTTCTTCTACTTCATCTTCCGCTTCTGTTGTGACTGGTTGTAATTTTGTTATGTGGAATAAAGTTGATTCTGATTTTCTGTTGCCTGTGTCAATCCTGTAAATAGAGTTCGATATTTTCTCTACTATCTTGAAAGGGCCTATTTTTAATTCGTCTAATTTCTTTCTGTTCAGTCTGTTTCCATTTTCTACATATACACTGTCTCCTATATTAAACTCTTGCATTTTTCTATTTCTATCAAATATTTTCTTGTTGTACTTGTGGGATTTTATTGTGTTCTCTAATGCCAATCTTCTATCAGCAATCCACTTGTCTTCCTTTTCTATTGTTTTTAATTCATTTGGTAGAATACTGACATTTGTACCGTCCAGTAAATATTTTGGTGCAAAACCTGTAACGGAGTGTTCTGTTTCATTATATTTCTGTGTACATTCTCTTGCTACTGTTGTCCATGTTTTCTTATTATTTTTCTCATTTATTTTGCATCTTATTTTGTTTACTATTGTTTGATTTAATCTTTCATTCAATCCGTTCGAGGATGGTGTATTCACAGCTGTAAAAATTAGTTTAATATTATTCTCCTGCAAATATTGCTTAAATTCTCTTGAATTGATGCTCGGATATTGATCTGTCAGGATTATTCCAATCTCATCTGTCTCTAGTACTTTATTTGTTAGTTTTATAAAGTCACTTGCATTCTGTGTTTTTGAAGTCTCAATAAATGCATATCGTGTGTAATGGTCTACTAAAAGGTGTAGGTATTTTTTTGTGGACCTAGATCCTCCAAAGCCACCGATAGTATCCATTGACATTATCTCAAATGGTTTTGTTGCTGGTCCCAGTTGTGACATTAATCCAAATTTTCCTTGACATCTTGACTTATTTTTTATGCATATTTCACATATTTTACAAATATTTATGATATTTCTTGTTAGGTTTTTAGCTGTATATATTGGACTTATTTTTTTCTGCAATTGTCTGATCCCAATATGGCATAAATCTTCATGCACCTTTTTTATAAGTTTTTTACTAAATTCTTCTGAGATAATAATCTTTTCATGTTTCTTTATTTTTTTATAATAGATTTTATTTTTGTGTATTAGATTTTGTTTCCTTTCTTTTAATATTTCATTTTTATCTTGGTCTTCAATTATGTCTTTTATCTGTATTAAATTAACTATTTTCAATAGTTCCTCATTGTTATCTTCTGATTCTAATACTGGGTTTCTGCTCAAACAGTCTGCTTCTACGTTTTCTTTACCAGGTATATATTTTACTGTAAAGTCATATTGAGACAGGTAATATGTGAGGTCACCCAATTCTTCATCTGTCCTGCTTTTAATGTTCATGTTCTCTAGAGGTTTGTGCTTTCTTAGAATATTGCTTAAAATTCTCTGGAAAATTGCTGGTGATGTTTTCAAGCCAAAGGGGAGGCAAGTCCACTGGAAGTGGCCATCTTGTGTGACAAATCCTGTTTTATTTCTATCTTCTACCCGTAGCGGTATTGCCCAAAATGCTGAGTTTATATCCAGTGTTGTAAAATACTTACAATTTCTAGTTTTAATAATCAAATCATCTATTAATGGGAAAGGTTGAGCTTGTGGTACAACAATTTTGTTCAATTCTCTGAAATCTACACATAAGCGGGATTTTCTATTTTCACCTTTTTTAAACGCTAATGTCACTGGCGCAGCAAAAGGACTGTAGGATTCTTCTATTAAATTATTCTTTAGTAACATGGATATTTGCTCTTCAATTTCTAGTTTGTCTTCTATTGTACATCTGTACGGTCTTTTACTACAGTATCTATTTACTAGTAAATCTATGTGAGCTTCATAATCTCTAACTGATCCTATATCATACTTGTCCTTAGCAAAAATTGTTTTATATTCCTTTATAATTTTATCTATCTCGATTTTCTTCTCGTTATCTAAATGGTCTGTCAAACTTACAAAGTCCTCTGTTTCTATGTGTTCATTGAAATTTATTGCATATGTTTTTATATTCTTGTCTTCGTTTCTGTTATCTTTAGACATCCTGTCTATTTTATTTGTTATTTTCTTTTGTTCTATCTGCAAGTCCTCATTTTGGATTAATTTAAATTTCTTTATCATATCCAATCCGATTATGAAATCATCAAAATCTTCATTTTCTACTATATATACATCCACCTCTTCTTCTAATTCAAATATTTTTATTTTCATTGTTATCAAGCCATCAGTCTTCTTCACACCATTAACCGTTTTCATATATGCTATATTCACATTGTCTTTTTTTTCTTTTACTTTAATCAGTCTTGAGTTTATTAACGAGATCTGTGAGCCTGAATCATAAATGCCGCTCACTTCTAGTGTATTTTCTAATAAAAGCTTGATTTTGATTAATGGTGTACTTACTCGTTTTTTTTTTCAGTATTTATATCTACTTCAATAATGGAGTTATTATTTACATTTTTGGCTTTAAAAACCTTTTCAGATTCATTTTTATTTTTCTTGAACCAACATGCCTCCTCCGGATGATATCTAATTCCTTTGTCCAAAGATTCACAAGTCTTACATGGCTTCTTCTCATTAGTTTTATTTTTATAAAGAAATGTACCACTCTTTATCATAGTTGAGTTTTTCTTGTATATCATACCTTCATATTTTCTTATCTCGTTGAATAAATCAGTAGTGTTGTTGAGTTCGTCCCTGTTTAACTTATTTAGGATAATCCCAGGTAAACCTGTTGCAATGAGATCTATCATTGTTTTGGGGTCTATCGATTTGTTTATATCTAGTATAAGCCGTTCTTTTTTTATAGCATAATCAAGTATCAGTCCTTCTTTGTACCTGAATGCGAAAGCATTTGTGACTACGTCCCATCCTTGGTTTTTAAAAGTTTCCAAAAATTTGTCTTTCCATTCCTTCCATTCTGAATGTACTGTTAATTTTGTGACCATCGAGCTATACCAATCCAAACTTGATTTTTCTAAAAATAACCTCAAGATATCTATTTTTGTTTCATCCTTTGTTATATTAAAGCGATCACACTCTTTTTCAAAATTCTCTATCCATTGCATTGCATTCGGATTCTTGCTTGTGAATTTTTCAATAATAAATTTCTCTGAAACATGTTTTAGGTTGTATTGATTGTCTTTCTTTGTTGTTGTTTCTATTAATTTTTCCAAGATATGTTGCAAACTGTCATCTTTGTCTCTTGGTTGTTTTGTGCTCATTTCTTCTAAATATTGATCTAAAAATTGCATATTACCTTCCTCATCCATATATGTTTTCTTTAGATCTTCATCCAATTTTATCCATATTTTTCTACTTTGGTGCCTTTTCTTTATGCTATTTTTTATTTTTGAGTAAGTGTTCATTTTAACAATATATGTATGATGAATCACCGGCTTCAGCTCTTCAGGTAAAACATAACATTTTCCTTCTTCTGTAGTTATTGAGGTTATGGCTAATACATTAGATTTGCCATCATTTGAGGCTATCATCGTAAACTCAAATTGCAGCCGGTCCATTTTCTTTTAGTTAACGAAAATGTCGTTTTATAAGTAATATTATTGAGGATTTCAAAATAAACCACAAATTGTTTCTCTGAAAATACAAAGTTTTGTTTTATTTAACATGCCTTTACAATATTACCACAATTATCGTTCAACTATGACAATTATACTTTTATCTCACCTGAAAATACAAAGAAACGACATTTAAAGTTCACTAATATCGTCTCCTCAATTATATCCCTTCATTTATCTCTCTACAAGTTTTTATAACAATTAAATGCACAAAATTATCTGAACATCATCCGCCATTCAATAACGCCTCACTCCTATCAACTTCCACAGACAACTTATACACGCGCGAAGCGCGGCTAATTTGAATTAATGAAATGTCATTTCATTACATAAATTACACGTACTCAACTGGTATTTGTTTCACACAATTTTGACTGCCCAATCCGGATTGGGCAGTCAAAATTGGAAAGAGTCAATAAACCTTTATGTTGTCAAGTACATTTTTGCATCATTTGTCAAGACGAGGTGTGGCGCATTGTAGGGACACAATTCACATGTGTAACAGAACTACATATCAAGGAGGTGCTAAACTGCTGATCTAACTGAGCCGCTCGAGCGACACTATCGTGACACGATTATGAATAATCGTGTCACGATAGTTTCGCTCTGCTGATACACTGGACTTATTGTAGCGTGATGTGACAGACGTTACAATGTGGCAGATTACACACATTATACGCTGATCACTACCACTGCCGTCATCTGCCATTATTATGGTGATGCATTATCCCTAGGATTACAGATTGGTTGTCATACTATACAGGGTGTAAACGGACTCATCACGAAGCAGCCAAGCATTCTGTACATTATACTAAGTAACTTTATGCAAAAAATATTGCTGGGAAACGTCTTTTTTTTGGTGTGAAAAGTCACGTTTTATCAACCGACTTCCAAAAAGAGGAGGTTCTCAATTCGATTGTTTTTTTTTTTTTTTTGTTTTTGTCACCTCAGAACTTTCGACTGCGTGAACCGATTTTGATGTTTTTTTTTATTAGATATCTGGTGCTTCCCGTGTGGTCTCATTTTAATTTGATGAAGATCTGACGCTGCCTATCTTCCGAAGTCACAAGATCATTATCAAATTGAAATGGGATCACTCCGAGAAAGTACTCTTCCTAAAACTACCCAAACCGTTTCTGGTGTGCCTATTAATTTAAGGAGCTACCTCTATTTCTCCGGGATCCCATTAAATGGAACTTTACACGTCTAACTGTCGAAATCTGGGTGTATTTTACACTTCTGCATACTCCCTCAGAGCATACAGGCGTGATGTTACGTCATGATGTTGTATAAACAATAATCAACCAAGCGATTGCTGCAATTACTGCAGCTTTGCCGTGTATTTTTGAAGAGTTCCATTTATATCTCCGAAGATCAGCGTCATATCTTAACCAAATTCAAATGGAACCAGACGGAAAGCACCAGCTTTCAAATAAAAGAAGAATCATCAAAATCGGTTCACCCAGTCGAAAGTTCTGAGGTAACAAACATTGTCGATATCTGGGTATATTGTATACACATCTGCGTACCCCCTCAGAGCATACAGGCGTGATGTTACGTCATAATGTAGTATGAAAAATGAACCTGCAAGCGAATGCAGCAATCACTGCAGATTTGCCATCTATTTTTGAAGAGTTCCATTGTATATCTCCGAAGATCAGTATCAGATCATCAGCAAATTAAAATGGGACCAAACGGAAAGCACCAGCTTTCAAATAAAAAAAGAACCATCAAAATCGGTTCACCCAGTCGAAAGTTCTGAGGTAACAAACACAAAAAAAAAAAACGGGCGAATTGAGAACCTCCTCTTTTTGGAAGTCGGTTGAAAATATAGCCGACTTCACACAAAAAAGTGAAAAATAACTTTAGCTTCAGAAGTCAGTGACAAAAAAACTAAATCAGTCAAACAAAGGTCATTTTGCTGGCGGATACATTAAATAGCACGGAGGTCGTGTTATGCAGGTGTTTTAATCAAACACCTACATAACACCAATATCTGCGTAACTAGAAGGTTCCCAGGAATGGTCTAGAACAAAAAGATATTGTTAAGACGGGGAGAACAAGTGCCTTTCGGTATTGCTAGGAGTCTTCTTATGTATAGCTACACAGGTTCACAAAATTAACAGCAGCATTGTGTGTCGCCAGCGAGATTCCTGTGTCTGTTTCAGCGTCATATAGTTGTAGTACCTCCCTCCGCCCCCCGCTTGCAGAGCTACAAAGTTAGATCCCGACAACCCCGAGGATCACCCTCAAACCGTGGAAGCTGCTTTAAGGTCTTTTGATTTTGAGAGCATGTTCTTTTGCAATAATGAGTGTAAAAGTTTATTAACGAATCCGAAAGGCATATTTTGTTCTCCCCGTCATTGCGATAATTTTGTTGTTATAGCCCATACCTGGCAACCTTCTGCTAGGGGTCGACGCAACAAGTTTTCTTCTTCATCGACTAGGTCGGCTGGTGTAGCTTGGATATCTTCCTTCCACGAGTTACGCATGCTAAGAAGTATTAGTGGAAGAGCTTCAGTCGTCACTAGTCTCTTGAGCCGCCATCGTGTGCCACTTCTCCATGTGGCACACGATGGCGGCTTTCAGCTGACGTTGAACATAAACAAGTTTGGGTTTAGTTCCTTCTGCGCATGCGGCTTCCCTGGTAGCTCATAAATGGCACAGATTTATAGATAGACATCTATAAACCTGTGCCATTTATGTGCTACCAACTTATCTCAATCTCATTTTTCTATTCAGAGTTTTAGAGTATTCTTCAAATCATTTTTTCTCATCTTTTGCTCAGAATAGTTACAGCACTGATGACAATATTTGTGTCAGTTGTTTATTTTTGTTTACCTTTGTATAGATCCTTTTATTTAACTATTATTTGTGAATGTGTGAACACTTTACGCTTTGTAGATTCGCAGATGCTTGTTAAGTTTTGTTAAATATTTATCTTGTTTTACGTTTTTTGTATAGCAACGACCAACTCTCGACCCTACGCTGTCCCCCACTAAAGTAATATTAAAAAACCAAATGATTTTTTTTTATTTTTTTTTTATTTTATAGGCCGATGATGATGATGATGATGAAATGATTTGAAAAGAGTAACCATGGAGCGTCTTGCAGGTTCTTCTCCATGGAAACGACCAACCCGGACCATGCACCTTTTTCGACGTTGTATAAGTTCCCATCTTAGGCTCATGTGAAATACAATTATTTTGATTTTGATGCAGCCGTTCTTCTGTGCCGTTTGAAGCTGGGTGGTAGGTGATGGTGTGGAAGTGGTGTGCAACCAAGGTTGGAGAACTTTTAACAAGCAGCTCTCGAGCTGGCGACCACGGTCTGTGGTCACCCGTGACAGCCGAACCTGGCAACCTAGCCAGATACCAGAGCAGCTGCACAGACAACGGTAAGGCCGTAGGTACCTGAAATCAGACGGAGGCGTTAGGGGGCCCTACGATGTCGACGTGAATGTGGTAAGCTAAATATACCAGGCCATATTAGCAACAATGTAAATGAATTGTATGAAGAATTGTTTTCGGTAGTGCACACTGAGTTCAATAACACTTTAAAAAAGAAAACTAAAACTATTGGCCCAAAGTTTATTTTCAATGACTGGGCAACACAGGGTATTAGGAAAAGTAGGGAACGATTGTTTGAGCTGTACGGCCTTAAGCCTTACATCAAAACAGAATCTTTTAATAATGTTGCTACTTACTCAAAAAATTTTAAAACCACTTGCAAGGCAGCCAAATCTTTATTCATTAGCAAAAAGATTAAATCAGCCGAAAATAAAATAAAACGGTTTGGAAACTAATCAACAGCGAAACCAATAGAAATAAAAAACAAAGTAATGACTTCACATTATAGACCTCACGTGGCCTTGTCAGCTCCAACAGTGAAGTTGCTCATGAATTTGTAAATTTCTTTACCAGTATCCCAATTAAAACTACAGAAACCTTAAACTCCTGTCCCTTGCTCTCTATTGATTTACTGAAAGCAAACGTTTCAGCCTGTCCAAATGAATTTAAATTTCAGCATGATATAAACCCCATAACAGTCTTAAAAGCTTTTAAGCAAATCAAGATCAAATTAACTGAAGATCTGTGGGGTTTGTCTATCAAAGCTTATACCTCAATCATTGAGACTGTAGGTCCGTATTTAGCCTTAATATTTAATTTGTGCGTGGATCAAGGGGTCTTTCCGGATCTAATGAAGTTCAGTAAGGTAATACCGGTTTTTAAATCCGGGGACAGTAAACTAACAATTATAGGCCCGTATCCGTGTTGCCGGTTTTCAGCAAGGTGTTTGAAAAGATAATGCTCGATCAAATGCTTAACCATTTTAACACCAATAAAATCTTACGAACATCAGTATGGTTTCACCAAAGGACGTTGACTTTGACTGACGCCGGTGTCACTTTATTAAAACACATTTTTACTGCGTGGGAAGAGGCGCAATAGGAATCTTCTGTGACCTCTCGAAGGCATTTGATTGCGTAAATCACGAAACCCTGATTTTGAAGCTTGAGCATTACGGTTTAGGTAAACTTGCGCTCAGCTTAGTAAAATCATATTTGAATGATAGACAGCAGCATGTACAAGTAAAGGGTGTAAATTCGGTGGGTTTAAAAGTAAAAATGGGTGTACCACAAGGTTCGATATTGGGTCCCTTCCTCTTTTTAGTTTATAATAATGACTTACCCCATTTATTTAACAATCATCCGCAAATGGTGTTGTTTGCAGACGATAGTTCTTTGATATTTAGGATAAACAGACGTGCCACTAATCTTGACGACGTAAATAACACCCTACTGCAGGTTCATAATTATTTTGGTTTACTGTAAATAATTTAGTTCTAAATGGGAAAAAAACTAAGTATATCGGATTTGCTCTACCAAATGTCAAAAGTAGTGATTGTGACATAGTATTAAATCAAGAGGAACAAGAATTTGTCGATAAAACGATTTTCTTGGGAATCGCGCTCGATTCAAGGCTACAATGGGGCCCTCATTTAACATCTCTTGCAGGACGCCTAAGCTCAGCAGCATACGCTGTTATAAAATCCATCAATCTACCGATGTTGATACCGCGAGGATAGTTTATTTTAGTTATTTTCATAGTATTATGTCATACGGTATTTTACTATGGGGACAGGCTGCAGACATCGAGTCTATATTTATTCTGCAGAAAAGAGCCATCAGAGCCATATATGATTTACGTAGACGCGATTCTCTAAGAGAGCTGTTTAAGAAAATTAATATCATGACAGTACATTGCCAATACATCTATGAAAACATCATGTACGTTAGGAAAAATCTGCATTTATTCAGTAAAAGAGGTGACAGACACTACTATAATACTAGAAATAGGGACCAACTAGTTCAGCCCGGTTTCAGGCTTGCTAAAGTAGATTCCTCTTTCATGGGGTACTGTTTAAAATGTTACAATAAAATACCTCCCCACATTCTACAACTGAATGAGACGAAATTTAAATCTTGTGTAAAACGCACACTATGTAGTCAAGCATATTATAAGTTGGGGGATTACATTGATGATAACAATGCTTGGCTCAATGCCGGTCCTGCTCCACAACCATAGGAGCAAACTAATTGATTCCCAGTCAAGTTATTGTGGAAGCTGCAGAAGATTGTAAAAATATCCTTGCATTGTATAGATTCCATCTCTTAATATTATATAATTCCATACCACATGTGTGAGTTTTATGTTTTGTAAAACCACCGAAAAAAACACTCATTCTTTTTTTGACTTGAATATTTGGCGGCTGAGAGAATGTCATGCTCACTCAAATGTCTCGGTTATGGTGGCGGGTGTGTCGGGTCATTTAATTCCCTTCAATATGGTCGAGTTGAATGGTGCTGATACATGCGTTATGTTCGTGAAAAGGCGCTGTCAATTGAGACTGGTCAACTGTCAGCTGCCACGGTTAATTTTATTTATTTTTTAAGCTTTTGATTTAATCTTTTCTCTGGACGCTCTTAATGTGCACGTCTTTCTACATCGTTCTCACATATATAATCACAACATGAATGCTGTAACCAAGATTTTGTAACAATAATTTGATTTAAAAGAGTCCATGGAGATTCTTGCCCGTTCTTCTCCATAGAGATCTACGCTAGGGAATGGGCAACTACAGTACTTTCTCAAGTTATTATGCCTTGTGACTGTGACTGTAGCTTTGATTTAGTTTTGTATTTTTGACATTCAAAAGTGCCTTAATGGTCTAATTGAAATAAATGATTTGAGTTGTGAGTTTGAGTGGGAAAATCAGGAAAAAAGAGTCAGGAGCGTGAATATTTAGTATGCCGTGATACTTTGCATGTGTGACATTTTATGACATTACGTGGGCCTACCCCACTCTCTACAATCTTTGCGGAACCCTAGCCAAACAGTGTTATGTCATCAGTCGCACAGTAGCAGTACTCCCGGATGATGTTGCTTGTGAAGCGAGTTGAAGACTTCTCTTCGTAATGTGAGTATGGCGTGGCGGTGGCGCGTCAGTGGTTCGGCGGTGACGTAGCTGTGGCATGGTAGACCTGCGGTATTTGAGGACAGCTGGCTTGTCAAGTCTGCGGTGTCATTACGGCGTTTGTCTGCTTTCTTTTGCTGAAATGATTGCTTGTGCTTGTGAATCGGGATTGGCCATCGTTTGAGTTCGGTACTTGTCGTTGCTTGTCACCGTGTTGAGGCAATGTTGTTGAGAGCGCGACGCGACGTGCGGAGCCACTAATGTGCGTCACAATCGTATGTCCGAGCGACTAGTGGCACGTAACGTCGCCGTCGCGAGCCGTGCGTACACAGCGTTTATAAGCGCCGCGATGTCAGAACAGGCATGATCCGAGTGGACGCATCTTAATCAGTTCATTCAACTCGATTATGTACGCCAATATTATTTTTTTGTAAACTAAGCTATGATTAATCAATTAACCACTCGCGGTGATAAGTGAAAAAAGACGAGCCTATTATGAAGGAAACGTATGAGTACGCGAAAGAAGTGGAAAGCGCCAATTACGATGACGTCACACGTGCGCGGCGTACGTACCCCGCGAGCTCCGACACTGTGAGAATATAATAGCTACGGTCCATGTAACAGCCTCTGTCGTATTACTTATCCAAAAAAAAAAAAGTAATACAAACAATTAATTTAATTAAATAAAATTCAGTCCTATCACGCTTCACAGAAAAACAAAAAAGTTAGAGGAAGGTCACAATACTTGTTGGCTTGAGCAACCTCCTGGTCCAACTCTGTGAAAGCGAACAGCTTCCCTCCTGGTCCAACTCTGTGAAAGCGAACAGCTTCTTGTTCAGCTTCAGGGCTTGTTTGTGAAGGCGAACAGCTTCCTATTCAGCTTCAGGGCTTGGGGCGCGTCAGAGCGTCAGCGCCACCAAGCTACTGCTCCAACCTCCTGGTCCAGCTCAGTAGAGAGCGTGGAGTACTGCTTCCTGGTCAGCTTCAGGGCTTGGGGCGCGTCAGAGCGTCAGCGCCACCAAGGTACAGCTCCAGAGGGCGAACTTCACCGTGAATTCGGTGACTTGATATATTATAAAGTAACTTGCTTCAGATCCCGTAGTAGACTCCCTGAAATGTGTCAGGAATGCCCTTTTATACCCAAAAAATTCTTTTTTTGTTCAGTTTTTCCACATCAGTTGTTTTATTTTAGTTCTTTCATTCTCTCTAGATTATTTTGATTTTAAAATCAAAAATGTGAGTTGCCTGTATTTAAAACGACCAGTATTATACAGTAAAAAACTTCCTCGAAGAATTCTGTGAGCGTGCTAATTAATTTTATAAAAGTAAGATAAGATACTGTTATTTAGTAAACAATCGTAATTAACTCTAAAATACATTATTTGAGCTAATATATTGATAAAATAAAATAAAATTATATAAATCAAAAGAAACCTTCATCCAGTCCTCCATCCTAAGCCAGTAAGAAAATTAAAAGTAGAGGAAAAGTAACTGACAGCTTGACAATTGACGTAATGTCAAAAAAGTAAATATTGAAAAATTATTTTTATTTCAGCTAAAATCGATGTTAAAACATCGTTCTAGATTGAAACTAACGCGAGCTAAAATAGTTACTGCCAAAGCGCGACTTAGATGTAAAAAGAATATACAAGGATAATGAATATGAACGATAGTAAAAAGTGTAAGTACCTATAGTGTGTCAATACTATATTTCCTCATAAGTATAGAGTGTCTGAAACATGAAAATACTATACCTCCCGCTGAACCGCGCTGATTCATCGGGGTGGTAGCGGCTACATCTCCGCACGTCATTTCGAGTGTTAAGCAGCTGCTTGCTCCCTAAGGCCAATAAACGGCCGACCGTTTATTAACAATTTAAAGAGATACACACTGTTATAAGCTATCACGGTTCACAACTAAACTTAAAATGTCACTACCGGGATACGAGAATCTTCCGTGGTTGTTATTTATATTGAGCTCTCGATATTTCGACGTTGTTGCAAGCGCCATGATCGCGGGTTGGTTCGCGGAAGACATCTCGTTTATGGCATTTTAAGTTTATTTTAAAGAGATAAAGTTTGTCAGTTTGAATGTAGGAGGAAATCTTCGTAAGTAGTGAAAGGGCAGCCAATTGGTCCCGGCTGTCATTTGTCCATCTTTGGCAGTCGTTACAGGTATAGTCAGTGGCCCAAAAAGTCTGACAACCAGTCTTACCAAGTGGTATCGTATTACCCAGAATTAACTGGGTTGTGGAGGTCAGATAGGCAGTGTCTCCATATGAAATACTGGTATTCAGCTGCATCCGGTTAATTCCGGTTAGACTGGAAGCCGACTCAACATAGTTGTGAAACGGCTTGGCAGATATGATGAACGCGCGGGAAGCAAGCCGCGTCCAAAAGCTAGTTCCCAACATCCAATTTACGCACGACGAGATAGCGGAGACGATGGAGCCCGCAGCCGGAGAAGTGCACACGGGACGTGCTGTGATCACGAGCATGTGGGATGTAGACCAGCAGCGCCCCGTGCCCGCACTGCCCACTGTTTAGATTCATGTAAATGTCCGGCGCTTGATAGACAATCTAATCTGACCTAATACAATATTACATTAGGGCTCTCTGCAAATGAAATGGATTTGACGGCGAGCGGGTGGCAAGAGAGCGGTGGAGTCGAGTGGCAAGTAGTACGCCAGCGTTTATCCTGTTAGTTAGTCACAAATAGACCGCTTGTCAGTCGGGAACCGAAGGGGGAGGAGGGGGGTGAATTATAAATTAGAGGAGCGAGGGTGCGGAGTGCGGGTACACGCGGGGGGTGGATGTTTGCTAAGATAATTGTCTGGTTGTGCTGAGCGGGCGCTCGCTCCGGCCGCGGGACCACTACCACGTCCTGAGCCACGGATGAGTCAAGTGCTAGGAATGTAAATACCGCAGAAGATTATGAGCCGGACTGCGCTGAGCGGTGACCACACCATGAGCGCGAGGTATTGAACGGTCAATGATTGAATTACCGCGTTAATCAAGCTGTGTGTGTCTATAGTAAAATCGCTTAATATAGGCTTAACAGTTGAATGTAAACCTGTACAGGACCTGTGTGTTATGATGCGCTTGAGATAAATGATATTTAGCGGCAGTATGGTTAGCTATAGTTTTCGTTTACATTTGCAAGTTTTTGGTACATCATCATCATCATCATCTCAGCCGAAAGACGTCCACTGCTGGACATAGGCCTCCCCCGAGTTTCGCCACATTGACCGGTCCCTTGCGACTCGCATCCACCGGATTCCCGCAACCTTCACCAGGTCATTTGGTACATGTTCACATTCAATTCGGTATGTAAAGTAAAAATTAACCTACGCTGATTCCAAAACCATTTGGAGATTTTAGGGTCCAATGCCTTATTTTTTCTATTTTTAGCTTTCTATATCACAAGATTGTGTTTATTTTCACAATAATACTTGTAATCTTTTGACTTTCATTTGACCTCTAAATTACGTCATAACGTAGCCTGAATAGACTACTTCCTTCGTGCTTTTCAAGATAAATTAAAAAAAATACTTTTGTTTGTCATACCGTCAGTGTCAAATCAAAACTGTCAATGCTAGTTACTGTGTTATTATTTGAATGCATCGCGCGCTGATAATTTCGCGTTCAAATGATCTTCGCAACAAAAAAGACGACGCCCAGGCTTGTATTCCATATTTACATCCTTGCACCACTTCTTTTTTAGCGTTTCTTTCACATTTACAAACAATTTGTGTCGGCTATTTGTTGTAGTGTTTTTACATGACGGTACGAAGCATTTAGCACTAGTTGTCGATGACAGATTCATTGCACGGATTCGCAGCACGGATAATGGATAGAAATTAAAATTTGCTAAATATCGTAGGAAAAGAAACTCAAACAAAAAGTTCACATCACAGTCACGATCACAGCATTCACATTTCACAACAAAATAAAAACACGTATCTGTCAAGCGTCAACTGTCATCAATGTCAACTTTGAAGTTATTTAGTGTTTTTTGTATGTACTGAAAACGTGGCAAAGACTTAAAGCTATTCAGGCTATGAAATGACGTCATCACGAATAATACTTTAAAAAATAATAAAAAAGAAACTGTAACTTGGAATAAAAAAAGCTTAAAATTAGTTGCTTAAAATTAAATGTTTTACAAAATAAAAATGTAAAAAAAATACCTGAAAAATACTTTACATACCGAATTGTTTTGACCTGCACCAGTTCTTTACATCCGTTCGTGAGTGGCTGGCCAGGACATGGCTGGAGGTTGATCACTGTGTTGCCCAATTTCTCACGGGTCATGGTAACTTTAAGAGTATGTTATTTTCCTTTGTTGACCCACCTTTTTGTCAATGTGGCACATCTGACTGCGAATATGAACAATCTGCAGTGTAGTCTCTGGCAGACTACACGACAGCATGGACGCAATATTATGTTGGATAGTGTACAGGTTACATCCGGAGTTATTTACTATACGGACCTTGTAGAAACTAGAACTAATAATAATATTGAAATCAAATATCTAGCTCACAACTTAGGACCCATTAATGTTAATATTTATCCGTGGTGATAGGCAACTGGGCCTATCCCAGTTGGACAAATATAATCATAAATAAGTATGGTACCTACTTTTAAAGAAATATATTTTTATCTTTCAAAGTAACAAACACGTTCTGGTACAACCACCCGCTCAACCACGGCAAGCAGAACGTACGTGTACACTCAATACGCACTTGAACTACTACTAGTTCAAGTGCGTATTGAGTGTACAATGTATCGTTAGGTACCCGTGGAGCCGCGCTCAGTGTGTGTCGTGTCGTAGCGAGGGCACAGTGTGTGGCACCAGGGGAGGCGCGGATCACTCGCCACTCGCGCGGATTAATTAAAAGTTGCGCCCACTGTTGTCCCTCTTTTACTCTCACCTGCAAGCTCACCGTGCAGTTGAAATTAGTGATACTGGACCTTATGACGTGGTGATAAGCGCGGCGTGTGCGGCTCGTGTGCGCGGTCCCGGTGTTGTCGGTACAAAGGTGTACAACGGCTGCGGCACACAATGGCCGCGTATCCGCTTAGTATTGTACATCTGTCGGCTGTCGCGACACACCGCGCCGCCGCCGCCGCCACCGCCAGGCTGCCGCACGTAATGAATGTACTACACACGCGTTGTTCAATTTTAAGGGTGACTATTCAGCAGTAAGAATATGAACTCAAATGGATGAATGTAGCAAATATGCATATATAGGATGTTTATAAAATAATAATTATGACGATACAAGAGATTTTCATTGGTCATATTAGTATGACCACCAAGAAACGGGGCTTCAGTGCTATCTTTTTGTGATCGTCATACCTACTGACTGAATCACTGCGGCTCTTGCAGCGGATACTGGGTGGCCTAGTTGAACTCCTTAATACGCATTGATGTCAGGGTGAGCTTGAACCAAACCCAGTTTATGTTCAACGAACGCGTCACCCCAGGACCTATTCTTGTCAATAGCTTTTCGATCTCTGTAGTTTGGCATTAACAATTTCGAAAGAGGCTAACAGAAGAATTTAGCTGAACTGGGCAGCGATTGGAAAGCTTTGTAGAGTTTTCGTAAATCGTATCTCTTCGTGTATTCAGGAAAGTCTAAAAAGTATGTCCTGCCTGAATGAGTCTCTGGGCCGACACATGGGCACTCACGGGATGGTTGCTCCATAAATTCAACGGCGCTTAGCAAGGTATGGAGCGGGCTATGCTTGGAGTGTCACTGTGGGATCGCATCCGGCACGAGGTGAAGTTGTAGGCGATGTTTCTTGTAAATGAAGATGGCGGGACAGGCGGGACAATCCCACCCAGTGGTTCTCATCAGAACTCACAGTGACATAGAGACGCAGCCCAGCAGCAGAATACACACGCAGGCTTTCAGTGATCAGGAACGTGTTGACAAGAACAGCGCAGAATGCCATGATGATGATGAATAAAGCAACCAATCTGATGAAAAAAAAACTAAGATTAAGCTACACGTATAAGCAGGTGTTAGGCTAAACGGGATCGAGAGGGCTGTGTAAGGGAGGGAGGGGCGAGGTTATTGTGAAGCGTTGCTACTAAAACTGGTCCAGTTATTAGGAGCGTTTTAAAAGTTATCTTTTTCAAATGATCGAGCTTCTTCCCCGGAACATCCCACATTTAGAATTTTATGTATTCAACACAATTTGAACTATTCAACATTCTGTCGGCATCTTATATTATACTGGCTTATGCCCGCGGCTTCGCCCGCGTGGACTTGTATAATTGTTTCACAAGATCATTCTACCGGCATAAAAAAATACTTAAGTGGTAAGCAAGTAAGGTCCAGCAGGTAATCCATATAATCTGTATGCCATACATCCGAATTAAACCACCAGAATCCGCCGGATGCGAGTCGCACGGGACCGGTCAAGGTGGCGACTCTTGGAGGAAGAGAGAAGAAGAGGCTAAAAAACCGGATTCCCGGTACTTTCAGTACTTTTTTTTTTTTTTAGGATGGGAAGTCATCAAATGACTTCTCCCTCTCTGGGCGGAGCGGGAGGGAGTGTCAGACTTTTACCGACTAAAACTCATCCATGTTCCTTCCTCGCCCTTTATGTTCCGGGGCCGCGGTATCTCTTTCGAACAGGCCCGCAATACTTTCAGTACTTTAAGTAAGACTTTATGACAGTTGAATTGAAAGTGCTCTAACGGAGAAAGTAAGACAGGACAGGACAGGACAAAAAAATAAAAAAAATATGCATCAATTCAAACAAAACGGTTTGTTTCTTGTTTTATCTATAATTATTATAAAGTCGTAAATACCCAAATCGATGTTTCAAAATGGCGCAAAAACTACTGCATGGCTTCTGTTCGAATTATGCTCAAGGTGTAAAAGGACCCTTAACTTTTTGTTCCGAATCATTCCTCGGAACCTTCTTGTTACGGAGATATTGGAGGTCAAAGTAGGAACTTTTTATAGGTTTTTTTTTTTTAATACTTACTACTTTTTAAGGTTTTAACTTTACTTTAATTACCCCTATAATATCCAAAGCATCCGTCAGCACAATGTTTTGAGTGCGGTACTTTAAGTTTTACAGGTAAAACTGATTTACCACCCCAAAAAAAGTCGTTTCCGAACAATGTTTGCGTAGAGTTATTTAGTTTGATGCACTGAGTGTTGTCGACGGCTTTATGAAGGTTAACGTCCGTTTACACCTTGTATTATAATACTGTATTTCTAGAGCTACTCCAAATTATGTAAAAAAAATACTTTATTTCTTCAACGCATCTTTTCGATCACGAATGTACTATACACCCATAAACGAATGGATCTCCATTCGTCAAAAGAAATACAAAATGATTAACAACCTTGAAGCATAGGAGTCTTATTTTACTGCCTAGGCGCGCTAGATTGATGTTTTACATCAAAAGGATCTATACCATTTCTAGTTACTGTTTGATCAATCAATTCGTGTGAAAGTTTTGAGCGTCATTTCCACATGGAATAGTTTGCTGCAGATGGGCGCAGTTCTATGCAAGCCGCCCGCGGCTGCACGTTTAATATTTATCGTGCATTAGGGAAAAATTGTGGATGTGGCGCGTGTGACCCGCGCTGACCCGCGAGCTGCGCCGTCCCGCGCCGCATCGCGCGACACGCCGCCCGCGGCGCGAGTGGCCGCAGCGCGCGGTCACTCGCGCCACATCCACGTGCCGCCGCACTTTTACCGACGCTCTCGTTATTCAGCCGCGAATGAATTTAACTACGAATTTGTTTTCACACAATTGTTGTTTATTTAACAACTCGCGGTTAACTAACACGCGTAATGTCTCAGTTTCATACAACTTTACACTTGTTCCGAATGCTGTTGTTACTTTGTGACAAATGTGTGTTGACTTGTATATCGTGATGCTGATTATGGAAAAGTATTATAGTACTTATAGTATAAGTTTATTAGCAGTGTTGCAATTTGAATAAATAAACAAATAATTACTTACAGAAACACATGTCCAGTTGGGTTGCTGGCCCATTTGAACCAAATCGTTTATTCATCGAAATGTGTTTTTATGTACGGTCGAGGTTTAGTAAGGGCAACCAAACGTTTATGACGTAGAGGCTATGTCAAACAAAAAGTGTGCGAATATGAGAAATAATAACGCGGTTAGCAGGGCACGGCAGCGTGGGCAACGTGGCGTTAGGCGTGAGTTGTGAAGCGTGGGTGAGGCGTGAAGGTCCGACCGCGTCAATCAATCCGCGCCATGTGTCGGTGTGCGCACGTCATAAGCACGGCCGAGTACCGAGCCCCCCCGCCCCCCTGCCCCCGCCACCCGCCACCCGCCTGCCTCCTCACCGCCACTAAAACAGCGTTTGTAACACAGAAGAACCATTGCAAAAAATAGACTCCGTCCTGGTGTCAACGTATCTACGGGATAATTGGGCTGCCATACTAACAAAATCATAGACGATGCCATGTAGTCTGAAATAACGACGACTATTCAATTTTTATTGTACTTGCCAATCTACACTACCTACCTATGTTTAAGATTACTTTGAAGCAAGCTAGTATACTGGAGGCTACCAGCTGACCTATACACACAATACATATCTGACAGAGAAGTTTCCACTTCCCGTCGAGTCGGAGGGAACCTGCTGCGTCGCACGTTATTGTGACACTCGCACGAACGCGCGCTGTCGACTGATAAAAGTTAGACGCGGCCGCGCGGTCTCTACCTACCCACAACCCACGAGTACTGAGTACGGAACGACTAGCGGCCGCGGCACCTCCTCCTGCTTCCGATCAAGCTGGACAGTTGGCGCCAAACAACACAATCCTACATGGAGCCTGCTGGAGTGCTGGCATTGCTAGTAGGTAATATGAATGGCACGTGCCTACTTATAATATTGAAAGATCCATACGTACGTGAAAAGGTTATGCCGAATCGATAAAACAATCTGAAGTATCGTCAGCTTTGCTATACAGCAGTATGTGGTGTAGGTAGGTACTTAAATAGAACTCAGCGGCGCAAACACTTGAAGCAATTTGAATGTTCATTGTTTCAGGTAAACTTACCGAAACTTACCGTCTGTAGTGTGCCCCGTGACCGGATCGTCTCTTCACTTCGCCGAAGTGAGTGCACTAAGCTATCATCATCGCACAACGATTGTGTGGTTTGTAATCCACCACCTTAGTTCACATCGGGTAATAGGTATATAACAAATGCCAAAATTCACATATGCTTTGCATCACACTTTAAACTGGGGAGAGCGTACGTTCGTTTGCTCGCTATTATACCAAAATTAACGCTGAAAATAAGCAGTTACTGTAAAGCAAAACAAAATACATAAGCGCGAAAAACACTACCCTTCTTCTAGGTCAGTCGGGTAAAAAGCTGCAGATCAAATATCAGACTATCAGGCAAGTAAAGTGAATGTGTGCGAGAAACAAGTGCCTATCCACCCGGACGGGTTTAACAGTCGAGTGAGTGAAGCGCTCGGCTGACGGGTCCCGGCGAGCGCGCAGCGGCCCCGTGACCTGTTTGTGTTTACTCATTTACATCCAACCTTGGAGCTAAATAATCCTTCAAATTCAAATTCAAATAGCCTTTATTTCTGATAATATGGATACATTTGACTATTTTCTAATACATCGTTTTATAATTTTATTTTGCATGCTACAATATCTATCTATCATGCTAAATAATCCTTACCCACACGAAAAGGGGCTGCTGTTAAAAAGTACAACTCGAGTGCTACGGCGTAGCTGATGGCGTTGCGGGGCCGCGCGTTGCAGCTATGTCACATTGACGAATGGGCACGCGGGCCCACGCGCGTGCCTGTTATTGTACGCGCGCAAAAAAATTAAGACTCGAGTCAAATTACATACTTCAGGTGGAAATAATCGTTGCATAGATTAGAAACAATTTTGTTGTCATGAAAAAATAATGTCTGTATTATACATACAAGTAATACCTATACTAGATCTAAGAAGCAGTTTGTGAGATCTGTTTTAAGGTGAAAGCGTCATGGTTGCCAGTGAAAGCGTCATGGTTGCGCGAAATTCAAGTTTTGCGGGCCAGTGCTAGGTTGAATATTGATTAAAAATGGTTGTATTTATGATTTTGATGATTATAATTTTGTAACTACATACGTCTTAGACTTTCGTCTTGAGAGAGTGGGTCTTGCTCGGAGTTTCCTTGCGTGATCGAATCAGAAATGAAGACATCCGCAAGAGAACCAAGGTCACCGACGTAGCCCGAAGAATTGCTAAACTTAAGTGGCAGTGGGCAGGGCACATTGCTCGCAGAACGAATGGCCGATGGGGCCAAAAAGTTCTGGAGTGGCGACCGATAACCGGAAGACGATGCGTTAGAAGACCTCCCGCTAGGTGGACCGATGACTTAGTGAAGGTTGCGGGAATCCGGTGGATGCGAGTCGCAAGGGACCGGTCAATGTGGCGACACTTGGGGGAGGCCTATGTCCAGCAGTGGACGTCTTTCGGCTGAAATGATGATAATGATACGTCTTACAGCCGCAAATAATCTTTTGATCAACATACAATGTAGCACTAGCCTGCAAATTGCAAAAAACGTAAGAAAAATTGAATTTCGCGGGCTACCCGTAATCATCAGCCGTAAGAGAAGACATCGTAAAGTTTTCGTCACACGAGCAGTCGGCTGTCAGCAGTCGGCTGTCGGCTGTCGGCTGTCGGCTGTCGGCTGTTGGCTGTCCGGGTAATGTATGCAGCGCACCCTCTCGCGGGTTGATGGGGAGGGAGGAGGGGGGGCGGGGGTAAGACAGGACACGCACTTATTGAATCGCGGTCAACGCGCGCCGCACTTGTGTGCAACCCTTTATGTATTTATCATACGAATCCGGAAAATCTTTCTACGTCGCCTTTTTCTTTCAGCTTTATTTTATGTATTTAAGAGCTCGACCGAATTGTTTATGGATTGTATGGAGAGTTGCTGTGCCATTAAGATTTAGTGAAATAACAAAGTCAGTGTTATCTTGTGACCTCGGGTTTACGTTCTCTATAGGTATACAATACAACCGATTAAATTACGTTGATACACAATTATTTCTTAATGTTCGCCCAAAACAAAGTAACAAAATTTGAATTGACTAGCGTTAGTAAAATAAATCATAGCAGCGCGAGCGGAGCACGACACGGCTTTACAACCTGTCCGGTTACAGCAGCGCGCCTCCGCCGGACAGGTGTGTCCCGGACCGGAGCAGCGAGCCGACCGTTCCGGTGACGACTCGTTGAATAAAACATAACATAGGTAATTCAATCTTTCTCAAGTAATGAATGTCAATCGCAGCCGCTAGAGGTGCGTCGCGCAAATATTATCGATATGCACGGCGGGTCCCTCGCGACCCTCGTCGATGTCGATATG
This sequence comes from Xestia ashworthii, assembly GCA_950022955.1. Classification (NCBI taxonomy): domain Eukaryota; kingdom Metazoa; phylum Arthropoda; class Insecta; order Lepidoptera; family Noctuidae; genus Xestia; species Xestia ashworthii. The sequence goes on along the minus strand of OX465564.1, from coordinate 23,254,556 downwards.
TGGAGCCACATCACCAAACTCTTCAATAATTCATGCGGCGTACCTATTACTGGCTATTAGTGATAAAACCAGTTTTCACAGAGATAGGCCGACGCTTTACATTCACCAGTCTCAGTGAGCTGTATAGTTTGGAAGGCGCCGCGTGGTATACACTCGCTGCTAATTGAACGCTATCAGGCGCTGTCGTGAAACTGCATGAGAGCTGCATGAGAGCTAACAAACGCATTAATGACGTCTCACCGACACTCGTAGAGTTAACTAAGTTGACAGAGTTGATACGATATTGGAGATGGCGTGTTAAAGCTGGCTAAACACAGGCAGCAGAAAAGATTACTGGTATTCCTTGGAGAAGGCTTTTACTAGAAGGGGGTCTGTATAAACTACATCTTACCTTATACTCTAATAAAGAAAGAAAAACACGAAACTTTGTCATATCTTTTACTTTCTTATAGGTAAGTACCATATGATTGTAATCTCAAGGAGGATCTCTGAAGGAGCTCGTGGCTAATTAATAACAGCGCAGTATTTCCTGGGTCTTTTCTGGGCTTTTGTATTCGAAAGTTATGAAATCCTGTGGAAGAAACTAGAGGTGGACAATGTACCTAGGGGTTTTATTCGTAAGTATCTTTAGGAGTCAATACTTTTTTTGGGTTCCGTACCTCAAAAGAAAAAAAACGGAACCCTTACGGGATCACTTTGTCCATCAGTCCCCTTCTCCGTCAAGACCCTATACCTCGAGAACGCGTGCAGATATTGAGTTGAAATTAAAATCATATACTCATCTCAGCAATAAAACACGAATAATAACAGAAACCTGTTGAGAGAAACCATGTTGTATTTTTGAGATCAAAAAACCAAAAAAAAAATGAAGATACTATTGTAATCAGACTAAGAAAATAAAAGATTTTTGACCTAAAGTAATGAGCCAATTTTGAAGACAAGATTGATATACAAATATTTATTAGCTCGAGATATTTCGACGAGCTGAATGTTTAGCATTAAATTGTCAGATACTAAAACTAAGATAAATTCAATAGTCAAACGTATTCTGGCCTACAGGTCGTGTTGGCTGAGGTCAGCGATATGATGACGTCATCGGTTATAATAGTGAGTGGCACGTGTGTAGCGGCGCGGCGCGGGACATAGTGCGCGCGCCCAATGGCCCGGCAAATAGAGATTTGTGTAATCCCCACTGAGCACCTACCTATCTACCTACTACCAGACTAGTGTAACGTTATGTACAAGCACAGAAGCTCCACTAGGTACACGTGAACAAGCTCACGAACATGATGACCGCCATGAGGTTAACGCAACGATCGACGTGCACCGCATCGTCTCGTCACAATAAGTGTCGCCCCAATCTCATAAAAAAATGATACCGCGGTGAAGCTGCAGCCTGAGGAGAAACCGTACATCACAACACGATGCAACCTACAGAGCCACTGTTAGTATGGGAGATAGGTAACTTGGGGACGTTCTGACCAGCAACCCTGAGTTCTATGTAACCCGTGGATCTTCTGCAAGCTAGCACGTGCAGCGGTGGGCGCGCGGCGGCCTCATGTTATTGACTCGCCGATAGCGATGGAGGTAGGTAGAGATATAGGTAGGTGCCTCAGTACTGCGCAGTTTGCGCGATTGGATTGCTTTTCAAATTCACGGGAGATTTTGTGTAGAAATTCGAGTGTATTTTTTGCGTGCGGAGACTTTGGACCGATCGAATCTGGCGGACGAGCGGAATATCTGATATTAGTTCGCACTAGTTCACACAGCTCTCGACCACTAGTGTAATATTCCACATAATTAATAAGCAATTTTTCAAACTAGGTATAAGTTAACTCTCATAAAACTCATTTTTCCTGGCACCCTAAATGTTCGCAGGAATGTTCTAGGTGTCACCGCGGCACACGGTCGCGGCGCCTTAGTTAGTTTAACTTGAACCGCAAGTTCTCGTCAACACGCCCATAATGGCCCACACTCGGCCACAGTGGACCACGCTGGCGCAGATCGGCTCCACAACATCGCCGACATCTAACTAGAAGTGTAGACAGAGGCGCAGGGGCGAGCGCGGGGGACAGGGGGCAGGGGGGCGGCCACTGCGGTTAACGCAAGTAATTGGATCCCGCATTCCCGCCGGAGGATTATACTATATCGCCGAACTAAACTACCTAACGAGCTTCTACTTCGTCAACTCATAACCCGCTTCCGATGAGTTGGGTAAACGAAGGCGAGCCACTTTGATGAGCGCCGCCCACTCGGAGATCATTATAACATACGTCATTCTAAGAAAGCTAAATATTAAACTTGTAAATGAGCTGCCCGTTTTACATTACATTACATCGCTTGTAAGTCGTGCTCGCGCAACCTGAACATTATTAGCAGTAAACAGTTCACTTGAGCACTTCGTGCGCGTTCCTCAAGACGCACGCGATCGCACGTGTTCGCATGAGATCGTACAGGATCGCACGGTGGCGGCGGCGGCGCGGCGCGCGGCGGCGTCAGAGCGAAGGAACGTGTGTAATGACCGAGTGCTGCTCAGCGGAGTGTGACTTGTCGCGATGCCGGCAGGAATAACACTTATCAATATAAATTGGAAATTTTATTGATATACCGACTTATTTTTACGAGACTGACACAGCATTTGTCTGCTGGCGCCAATTATCGTACTAAGTGGCCTCACAGTTAGACAAACAAAATATAATAAGATATAGTAGTCGGTAAGTCGAGCGCACTCACACAGCGGCCATCTTGGAAAGAAATGGATTGTGGAACACTGCGCGACTATCTGCGGACGAACTGGACGACATCCAAGAGCCTGACGCCGCCACTGCACCGCTACACATGCAAGTAATGAGGGCAGAGGTGCCTCTGCACACGGTGACTCATTTGTGATCCAGCATGAAGGAGCGAGGCGCTCGATCAGATAAATTAATACATTCGGTTCGTTATTGTTTCGGTAAATTTGAACAGCAGCGTGTACGAGTAATTTCACATAACGCTGGGGCAGTTCAACTCGAAGCAAGTATGAGCAGAAGGTCCTCTTTTTCCAACTGTCACTTTTAAGACTGTTACGTCCTACCGAACGTAATATTAAATGTTTTTTATTTGTGTAGTGAAGTGACTCAAATGTATGAGCTATGCACTAGCGTCATCACACAACTAACTCTATTGTTAGTAAAGTAGACACTGGATCGGTTGCCAGACACCTGAGTACCGTGCACAAGTGAGCAAGTCTTCTGCGTGTGCTCTCTCGATGGCACGCGCAGTTAACTACATGGCACATAGGTGTGTCGGGAACGGCTCGGTCGCCGCCAAACGGCACCCGCTCGGAATAATATTTTTCCACGGCTGTGAGTGGAGTGCTTGTGTATTCATGGGAGGCTTGCCTACACGGTGCTACACAATAGTACACAATGGTGCACAATGGCAGCCAGTAATGCAGCAGCTACGAGTACAGCACACAGGAACAGCCTATACATGATACAGGTATTCTCTTGCTGCTAGCAAATTTGTCTAAATATATTGGAGAGTAGATTGTATTTTATTTTTTATCTATATCTATATTATGTCACCGTAAAATTGTCAAATACGTTATATTGTAATATCTCTAGCGATATTGTAAAGTCTCGAAATATTGTCAAACGAACATACTGCTTACAACAATACGCATTATTTTTCGTGAAATGCATGCAATGGTAGTCAACTCACGCGGTGTGGAGGGAAGGAGGAGTCCCCCTTGCCCAGTGGTACAACTGTCATGAAAAGATAATGTTCCATTCCTGAGAAATACCGATTAATATAACCTAACCTTAAAAACACTTTACATTCCCCTAAAAAGCGTAGTATTTCCGAGTGCAGGGTTTAAAGGAACCTAACTAACCTAACGGGGGGGTGCCCCAAGTCCCGATTATGGGGGCAGAGATACTTCCGTATGTTCAGTTGACAATATTTCGAGAGTTTACAATATCGCTAGAGAGAAACACGTTACATACCGTTTGTTTCTTTTTGCCATTTAACAGCTTCACAAAAAGTAAAATTTTGAACCATACCTCCGATGGCGGAATATGGCGTATTCAATCATAGGAGTATACGTAAATGAACTCCGTTTCTTATCAACCCAAGGAAGGTCGTCATGCCCTACGGCTATATGTTGAGACACCCGATTCTTCAGATGTTATCGGCATTCTGTTCAGAGAATGTCTAAGTCTTAGCGCTCTTCTGTCTCTTCATGCCGTACTCCAGCAATTCTTTATCTCTCACTTTCTAACAGATTATGAATATTTTGTTGTGTGCGTGTCTGGCGCTTTTCTTCTGTATCTTCATGCCAAAAACACTCAAATAACATAAGCGCGAAGACATATTTATTCGTTAAAATATAATAATAAATGGGAGTTTTGACCAGTAGAGTCAAATTTTCAATGATATACCATCGTCATGGAAAATCGAAAATCAGTCCTAAACTGTTACCGCCTTAACCGCGTGGAGGTACTCCCAGTTTTTGTTATTTTATAATTATACAGTGAAATTAGTGATAGCTTTGCAATAATTTTCACATCAGATGTTTCTGATCTTCGATTTTTTATAAGTCAATAGAGAGTGCTCATCAGATTGGACAACTTTTGCTAAGACGTCATTCCTATATGTGTTATGGTGTAGCTGGGCTATTGGAGTTCCACGACAGGTGTCCCAGATCTTCGATATTTATAAGTCAACAGAGAGTGCTCATCAGATTGAACAACTTTTGCTAAGACGTCATTCCTCTATGTGTTATGGTGTAGCTGGGCTCTTGGAGTTCCACATCAGGTGTTCCAGATCTTCAAATTTATTCTCTCAGCAGAAAATGCTCATCACGTGAAACAATTTTTGCTATGTTGTCATATTTGTATCTCTTATAGTTTAGCTGGTCTATTGCGGTTCTACATCAGGTGTTCAGGTTTCCAAGATAAATTATAGCCTATATGTTGCCCAGACATAATATCTATACAACAAAAAAAAAACATTCAAATCCGTCCAGTACTTCCGAAGATTAGCGTGTACAAACAAACAGACAAACAGACAGACTTTTTTTTTATTCGTGCTCTATTACTGTTTCTAAACCCCCTTCAATTATTATTTTTTAAATGTATTCAATGTACAGACACAGCTTTTTTACTCTTTTATTAGATGTATATAGATAACGTGTTTGACAATTTTACGGTGACATATACATAATCTATACATATTCTATACATATAATTATAATAAAAGAGTAAAAAACTGTACATTGAATATATTAAAAAAAAAAAAAAATTGAGGGGGGTTTAGAAACAGTAATATTAAAGAGCCCGAATCAAAAAAAAAAAGTCTGTCTGTTTGTTTGTACACGCTAATCTTCGGAACTACCGGACGGATTTGAATGATTATTTTTTTGTACACCATAACACATATAGGAATGACGTCTTAGCAAAAGTTGTTCAATCTGATGAACACTCTCTGTTGACTTATAAAAATCGAAGATCTGGAACACCTGTTATGGAACCCCAGGAGCCCAGCTACACCATAACACATATAGGAATGACGTCTTAGCAAAAGTTGTTCAATCTGATGAACACTCTCTGTTGACTTATAAAAATCGAAGATCTGGAACACCTGTTGTGGAACTCCAAGAGCCCAGCTACACCTTAACACATATAGGAATGACGTCTTAGCAAAAGTTGATCGGTCTGATGGGCATTTCCTATTGACATTTAAAAAATTGAAGATCAGAAACATTTTATGTGAAAATTATTGCAAAGCTGTCTCCAATTTCACTGTATAATTATAAAATAACATAAGCTGGGAGTACCTCCACGCGGTGAAAGCGGTTTCAGTTTAGGACTGATTTTCGATGCCGATGGTATATCATTGAAAATTTGACTCTACTGGCCAAATCTCCCATTTATTATTTTACTTATCGAATATTTATATGCCTTCGGGATCATGTTATTTCAGTGTTTAATTTTCTTTTCCATTTATCTTCGTGACACGGTAGCCTACCCGGTAACGCAGGGGAGCTGTCACTTAGATTTTAATTGATCAGGTATCTTCACAACAAAAGTATAACCATGCCTAGAAAGAGGTAAAATCTTTCCCAATGTTCCAAAGAAGCTAAAAGATTGAGGATCATAAGATCCCAAGAATCTACCAAAGAGCGTCAGGAGAGACTTGATGCTGTTCGAGAACATCTTGATGCTCTTCGGATCGCGAAGCACGCCTGCCGTGATGCGCGACTGTCTGCTGATCGTGATGATCGTGAGCGTTTACCGATACAGAATCACGCTTGAGTTCTCAGCGTATATTCGCACATCTACTAACAGGTTTTTTGAAACGAATGATGAACGTGATGCGCGACTAACTGCTGATCGAGATTAGCATACATTGTCCGCAAACACGCACACAACAAAATATTCATAATCAGTTAGAAAGTGACAGAGAAAGAATTGCTGGAGTATGGCACGAAGAGACAGAAGAAGAGCGCGAAGTCTTCGACATTCTCTGAACAGAATGTCGATATCATCTGAAGAATCGGATGTGTCTCAAGATATAGCCGTAGGGCATGGCAACCTTCCTTGGGTTGATAAGGCACGGAGTGCATTTACGTCCCCTATGATTGAATACGCCACATATTCCGCCATCGGAGGTATGGTTCAAAATTGTACTTTTTGTAAAGCTGTTAAATGGCAAAAAGAAACAAGTGGTATGTGTTGCGATGGGGAAGATCCGTCATGTTCCCGTCCCCGGGCTCTTAGAATTTGACATCAGACGTTTCAGATCTTCGATTTTGACGACCCCGTTGTCGCTGGCATAAGCAACAGGATCTGCGTACGAAGTCGCGGGCAGAAGCTAGTTATTAATAAAAACTGACCTACCTAACACGCACTCAAGGTTTATCAGTGTCGGGAGGCAAGAGAGAGGAAGTTTAAGGTTTACAGTACTTAATGTTGAAGCGAGGGGAAGGCACTCTGAGTACCGCGTCAGGCAAGCCCCGTAGTACCCGCGTCAGGCAAACTCCACAGTACAGGCGCGAGGCAAGCTCCGCAGCGTTGATTGAGTGGAGATCTCGTCTCAGTGTCAGTAAGGCCCCTGGGAAGAGTAGGGACGCATCAGAGCAGAGCATCGGAGACCCCAATGCTTGTTCACTTTTAATATTAATGAACTCCCTATACTTCAGTGGATTTAATGGGACAAAAGCAATTAAATAGAAAAACCTGATTTGGACTAGCCAAAACGATATAAGCGCTACTCACCATAAAAGAGTGTCTACCTACATGGTATACTCACACAATTTATAGTTTACCATAGTTTTGAAATAATTTTTTCTCATCTTTTGCTCAGAATAATAACAGCACTGATAACACTATTTGTGTCACTTGTTTAATTTAGTTTAAAACATACATTAGACATAAAAAGTTCTGCTATACGGTGGACCCGTTTTTTATGTGCTATGTGAAAAAAAAAATACAAATGATGAAATAATGCGTACTGGATGTATTCATTGTTTTTTGTTAGCTTTTATGAAGAGTTAGTTGAGCATTCGCTCACCACTCCTGGCTACTGGTTCGTTACATTTTTTTTTTGAAGTCTTTTTCACAGTAAACGCATAACTTTGAAAATCTCCCTAGCAATGGCTGCTCGAGTATACAACAGCTACACCTACGAGTATGAGACAGCTGGGCCATGTAGTGCTGCATAATATGATCTCGTTGAGATAGCTCCCCAGGGCGCGCGGGGGGCGGAGGGGGCGGAGGGGGCGGAGGGGGCATCGGTTACAAGCATTTATATTGCAGCATTTAAATGAAGGCGATTCCTCCTGACCTTCTCTGCCCCTCTCACAGGCCTCTGCGATATACTCGCAGTTGAAATGTGCATAAATATCATGATTTGTGGTACTCCGGAGATTAAAGACACACACACGAATATAATGCATTGAAAGCTAAGTTTAAAGCTTTTGTATTACATTTGTGTGTGTCTTTAATCTCCGGAGTTTCACAGATCATGATTATTTTTGATTTCTGAAACAGAGTATCCCTTGAAGGGCACAGGCCCTGCCGGGGTTGCGGGACTGTTCGAAAGAGATACCGTGGCCCCGGAACATAAAGGGCGAGGAAGGAACATGGATGGGTTTAAGTCAGTAAAAGTCTGACACTCCCTCCCGCTCCGCCCAGAGTATGCGTAAATGCACGGCAATCAATCAGCAGAGTTTGATAAACAAGAGCAGATTATACGTGTATCACAACCCGAATCCACGTGAACAATAATAATGATTGACCGAACATAAACGTATTACGTCAGTGGTCGGATACCTAAACCGATCTGTACATAATACCGAGCGCAATGCGAGCCATTAGCATGAACATGAGGAATATTGATAAAAACGCCGCGAGTGTGAGAGCTCTCACAGTCCAATGATAGCGTGATAGCGTGCGCGGAGTAATTGGTTCGCGTTCAGTGATCACGGTGATCTATGGAAATACGAGTATAATCCGTTCGTTTGTCGAGTCGAGAGGCGCTGGCGCTGTGCTCAACATACAGCGATGATAATACACCGCGTATCCGGATACCGTCCGGAAACACAGTGTATATGTCGCAGCCAATTCGTATAACCCGTCGTATTACATAATGGCGCGCCGAATTGTAAAACGTCACCGTTATGTAAAACTCAAACTCAAACTCAAACTCAAATCATTTATTTCAACTAGACCATTACGGCACTTTTGAATGTCGATAAAACGAAAAATAAAGCGAAGCTACAGTCACAGACACAAGGCATAATAACTTGAGAAAGTACTGTAGTTGCCCATTCCCTAACGTAGATCTCTATGGAGAAGAACGGGCAAGAAACTCCATGGACACTCTTTTCAATCAAAAATGTTGTTACAAAATCTTGGTTACATCTTTCATGTTGAGATTATACATATATGTGAGAACGATGTAGAAAGACGTGCACAATAAGAGCGTCCAGAGTAAAAATAAATAAATCAACAATTAAAAATAAAGCAATTCAAATGATCCACGGCAGCTAAGAGATGACCAGTCCCGACTGACAGCGCCCGTTCACGAACATGACGCATGAATCAGCGCCATTCAATTCAACCATATTGTAGGGAACTAAATGACCCGACCCACCCGCCACCATCAGCAAGACATTTAAGCGAGCATGACATTCTCTCAGCCACCAAGGCATATTCAAGTCAATGAAACATAACTAAATGCAAATGGTAGCTTTACGGTACATGGTACTCACACATGTGTTATGCAATTATACAATACTAAGAGATGGAATCTATACAATGCAAGAATATTTTTACAATCTTCTGCAGCTACCACAATAATTGTCCAATAAGTTTGCATCTAAGGTTGCGGAGCAGGACCAGCATTTAGCCAAGCATTTTTATCCTCAATGTAATCCCCCAGCTTATAATATGCTTGCCTACATAGTGTGCGTTTTACACAAGATTTAAATTTCGTCTCATTCAGTTGTAGAATGTGGGGAGGTATTTTATTGTAACATTTTAAACAGTACCCCATGAAAGATGAATCTACTTTAGCAAGCCTGAAACCTGGCTGAACTAGTTGGTCCCTATTTCTAGTATTATAGTGGTGCCTGTCACCTCTTTTACTGAATAAATGCATATTTTTCCTAACGTACATGATGTTTTCATAGATGTATTGACAAGGTACTGTCATGATATTAATTTCCTTAAACAGTTCTCTTAGAGAATCGCGTCTACGTAATTCATATATGGCTCTGATGGCTCTTTTCTGCAGAATAAAAATAGACTCGATGTCTGCAGCACGTCCCCATAGTAAAATACCGTATGACATAATACTATGAAAATAACTAAAATAGACTATCCTCGCCGTATCAACATCAGTAAATTGACGGATTTTTCTAACAGCATACGCTGCTGAGCTCAGCCGGCCTGCAAGAGATGTTAAATGAGGACCCCATTGTAGCCTGTGGTCAAGCGTAATTCCCAAGAAAACCGTTTTATTGACAAATTCAAGTTTCTCTTGATTCAATACTATGTCACAATCACTACTTTTGACATTTGGTAAAGCAAATCTTATGCACTTAGTTTTTTTCCCATTTAGTACTAAATTATTAGCGGTAAACCAATTATGAACCTGCAGTAGGGCGCTATTTACGTCGTCAAGATTTGTGGCACGTCTGTTTATCCTAAATATTAAAGAAGTATCATCAGCAAACAACACCATTTGCGGATGGTTGTTAAATAAATGGGGTAGGTCATTAATGTATACTAAAAAGAGGAAGGGACCCAATATCGAACCTTGTGGTACACCCATTTTTACTTTTAAACCCATCGAATTTACACCCTTTACTTGTACATGCTGCTGTCTATCATTCAGATATGATTTTACTAAACTGAGCGCAAGTTTACCTAAACCGTAATGCTCAAGCTTCAAAATCAGGGTTTCGTGATTTACGCAATCAAATGCCTTCGAGAGGTCACAGAAGATTCCTATGGCATCTTGTGCCTCTTCCCACGCAGTAAAAATATGTTTTAATAAAGTGACACCGGCGTCAGTCGTACAACGTCCTTTGGTGAAACCATACTGCTGTTCGTGTAAGATTTTATTGGTGTTAAAATGGTTAAGCATTTGATCGAGCATTATCTTTTCAAACACCTTGCTGAAAACCGGCAACACGGATACGGGCCTATAATTGTTGGTGTCTTTACTGTCCCCGGATTTAAAAAGCGGTATTACCTTACTGAATTTCATTAGATCCGGGAAGACCCCTTGATCCACGCACAAATTAAATATTGAGGCTAAATACGGCGCTACAGTCTCAACAATTGAGGTACAAGCTTTGATAGACATACCCCATAGATCTTCGGTTAATTTGATCTTGATTTGCTTAAAAGCTTTTATGATTGTCATGGGGTTTACATGCTGAAATTTAAATTCATTTGAGCAGGCTGAAACGTTCGCCTTCAATAAATCCATAGAGAGCAAGGGAGAGGAATTTAAGGTTTCAGTAGTTTTAAGTGGGATACTGGTAAAGAAATTTACAAATTCTTGAGCGACTTCATTATTAGAACTCACGAGACCATGTGAGGTCTCTAGTGTTATGTCATTACTTGGTTTTTTAGATCTATTAGTCTCACTGTTGATAATTTTCCAAACCGTCTTTATTTTGTTATCGGCTGATTTTATCTTGTTGCTAATGAAAAGAGACTTGGCTATCTTGCAAGAGTTTTTAAAAATTTTCGAGTAAGTAGCCACATATTTACTAAAAGTTTCTGTGTTGATATAAGGCTTAAGGCCGTACAACTCAAACAATCGTTCCCTACTTTTCCTAATACCCTGTGTTGCCCAGTCACTGAAAATAAACTTTGGGCCAATAGTCTTAGTTTTCTGTTTTAAAGTATTATTGAACTCGGTGTGCACTACCGAAAAGAATTCTTCATACAATTCATTTACATTGTTTCCAATATGGCCTGGTATATTTAACTTACTAATTAAATTATTATTAAACTTTTCTAAATTGCTGGGTGTTATTTGTCTAGTTTGAATCTGAATTCTTTGTAATTGTTTATTAGACGCGAAAGAAACAGTCTGTCCGCTGTGATCTGAAGGAAGGTAATTTACGATGGATTTATCTAAGTAGTCGCAGCAACAAAAAACATTATCAATACAAGTAGCAGTATTTGTAGTAATTCGGGTTGGTTCTGAAAAAACATTTGACAAATTAAATGATTTAAAGAGATTTAAAAATCTACTGCTGTTTACATTATTCTCTAAAATGTTGATATTAAAGTCACCACAGATAATTATTAGTTTACTACCAGTCACAAGTTTTGCCAAAGCATCTTCCATTACTGACTCAAAGATAGAGTAGTTCAGGTAATTAGGGGGTCTGTAAACGCACACTATTACATGCATATCTAGCTCAACACAAGACAATTCTATGCTATGTTCAACCGAAAGATCGACAATATCATTACGAGGCTTAAATTTAACACAATTTTTAACTAAGATTAATGAACCCCCACGCATCTTAGACTTCCGGTTAAAGCAACTGCCCACACTATAATTCTCGTAATTAAATTGCATTTCGTAATCCCTCATCCAATGTTCAGATAGACAGATAATATCAAACTTGGTTTTTTCTAAAAATAGTTCTATTTCTAATTGTTTGGAAGAAAAACCCTGAATATTCTGATGAAATAATGTAAAGGAATTCTTCTTAACCCCTATTAACTGAGAGCTAGAAGATACCTTAGAGTTGATAAGTTTACCTAAATTATCACTCGTACCTTCCATTGTCTTACTGACTAGTTTAAATCTAAGCTAAAATGTGTATAATTACAATTAGTATAATTACTAATTTCCGTGGAACTATTTACAACAGACTGCGACATACCACATATGTCTGAGTTTAAATTAAAAGCTAATAGCCGAGCTATTTGACGTCTAAAACTAATAGGCAGGTACGCATTATTCCTCGTTGACTTCAATTTCTGGACGAAACTGTTAGTGTCGAAAAACGTCAACTTGTCACAATAGTGACTTACTAGTAAACACATGTGATTATTGAGACTATGAATATAATGATTTTGCCTGCTTGACAACTTTTCAAAGTATGGAAAGGCACACAGAATGATTTTCTTACAATTTAGTTAGTTAGTAAAGCGGCGTCGTCACGTTCAGCCGGATTGTGGTGGCAAAACGTTCGACAAAGCGAAGTCTAACGTTTAGCTGTATTGTCAGCAAGAAGAATACACCGAATAACATACTGAAAATTCGGAAAATAAGGCGTAGTCGTCGTAACCTCGCTACGTGGGGCTCCTATTTCTGTATGCAGGGTTAAAAAAAATGTAACCTAACATAACCTAACGTCGGGTGCCCTAAGTACCGAACTCGCTTCGCTCGCTTTCAAAGCGGCGTATCGACGATGCGCCCGTTTGTAATAAGGTGGCACGTTTTACCCCGCTTTGACGAACGGAAAGTGCTCATTCAATGTGGCGTATTTAATTTCAGCCGAATTGTAATCCGGCGACGTTTTACAATCCGGCGCTCCATTATGTAATACGGCGTGTTCTACGATATGGCTGGCTGCGACATATACAGCACGACCAGATCATAGTATTTCTAAGGAGCAAGTTATACCTACCGTATAATTATGTGCCCGAAGAAACAGTCTCAAACCGCGTGCTTTCTCTCCGATAGCACAGATGCCGATAGGTACTTACGAGTACAACCATGGTGTGTCGATCTGTCTCGTGACTATCAGCTATCTCGTACTCGACAGGGTGAACCCAAGATATCCCGCTGTCACAATCGCATCCTGTTTGCTCGTGTAGGTACTAAAAATCAAATTAGTCTGTCAGATAGATTATCAAAAAATATTTGACCCGTATTTTTTCTTTTGGCACCAAAATTGATGGAAATACCGTCACACAAACGTAAAAATTATACCACGGTATAATTTTTAGTGCATTCTGACGTCATGAGCCCCCACTCCCGAGTTTTGTTGCGTTTTACCTTTGTCAATATTAATTGATTTACAAAAACATAAAATACGTGTCCCTTATTTTCCAATAAGAACTCTAATTGAGGGACTAAAATGGATTAGACCATCCCACGACTACACGGTGCAGTGGCAGGGGTGAACAATGTGAACATAGACACTCTCTTACTCAGCAGACAGCTCATACAAAAAAGGAGGAGGTCAATTCAGATGTTTCAATTTTTTTTTATGTTTGTTCTTCTGATGATGATGATGATAATGTTTGTCCGCGCATAACTCCTTCGCTTGGCAACCGATTTGAAAAAATCTTTTTTTGTTGGAAAGGGTATACTTTCCAAATGGTCTCATAGTCACCAAGTCGGGATTTGATTATGGAATCTTGGCGAAATCGAGGAAACTCTTCAAATTTTATAGGATAACGTACAGCGATTTTGGTATTTTCTACAACAAGTGAAGCATTTGCGTTTGATAAGAACCAACCATCAGATCTGATGATGAAGCCAAGAGTCACGGAACTCCATAATGAGACAATGTATCCAGTCGTGTTTGGGCTTGTTGTAATTGTAACGGTATGCACTTTCCATGTGTACCAAGCACATGTGAACCACTAAAAAGTGAAAAATAAAAACTTTTTTCCAAAAAATAAAACCGACTTTAAAGAAAAAACAAAAATGTGAAAAATAACTTTAGCTTCTGAAGTCTGCGACAAAAAAATTAAATCAATCAAACAAAGGTCACCGACTTCCGAAGCTAAAGTTATTTTTCACTCTTTTGTTTTTTCTTTTAGTTTACCAACATGAATTATTTTCCACTTCGTCTTCAAGGACCCACCAAACAGACCCACCGGTGGATCTCCGAATACTCATTATATTATGTGGATACTTTTTTTAGCCACCGACTCCTAAACCTAAAGTTAGTTTTCACTTTTTTGTTTTTTGAAGTCGTTTTTATTTATTGCATAAAAAATATCATTTTTCCATTTTCAGTTGTAGTATCCTAGATAAATAATTATTTGCTATTCATTTATTTAAGATTGTTAACAATGCATATCAAGGTAATAGGCTTGTCCCGAAACAAATGGAAACTAACATACCTACATAAAATACTAACTTTGGTAGTATACTGTACACATTTGCGTGCATCCAAGCGTCATGTTACGGTATGATGTTGTGTAAACAAACATCAAAATCGGTTCATAAACGACGATGTTATCCGCGAACACACAAAAAAGAATATAGTTAAATACGATCAAATAAGAAATATATTTTTTTTGAAGTCGGTTAAAAATTTACGATAAACTAGAAGGAGCGATCCTTCCGCTGTCTTATTATGTGCGCACTCGTCTTCACCGGCCGATGCAGACGATCCACTTACAAAACAAACATCCATCACACGACGACGACACCATCACATGCGAGTTGCGGCTATATCGATATGGATAACATTTTCATTGCTTGTTTCACTTTCTTGATTTATGCGCAGAAAACAAAAAAATCAACGAACCATACGGTTGTCCGAGGCAGGCGAGTCGCTCTGTAAGTTTTATACAAACTAAAGCAATAGTGTTTAATTCCCGGGGAACGGCAAAAGGTTTAATTTACCGTGGTGCGGGAGCCGTCGAGGAGCCGCCCGGGTGCCGAGAGCCATGAGACGGCTCTCACAGTTTCTTGGTTCGCCGTGTGAATCACAAAACATTTCCATCTGAATGTCGGCCATCCTCCCGTCCCGCCCCGTCCCGCCAAGCACAGCGGGATGGCGAGGTAGCCTGTAGCAAGGCGACTGATCCGATTATACGCTCGCTGTTCGTGGAAGTCGTTGCTTGATGTTTTTGAACGTCTGTCACTTTTCCTAGATAGCATTTTCAGCTTTGTTATGATTCCGTGCTTGTGTCCAGGCTTTGACATCTAAGTAGATTATAAGTAAATAATCTGACAAGCTGCTTAGCTGTTATAATACATATTAATTACTCTGTCTCGTAATAAATTCGGAACCAGGTACGTTTAGGAAGTTCCAGTTGGTTTAGGTATATTGCCAAACGCTTATATCGTAAACTGATATGAATACTGTCTCACAGCTCACCCCTGACCTTTATGGTACCACTAAAGCACAGTATACTGTTACATTAAGTTTCCTCAACTTATAGCAAACTGCGGTTGGTAAGTTAGCGCGGCACGCCTCCCACTACGCAACGTGTGTTTCGGCAAGCCACCGCAGTAGACAGTGCAATTGTTTGCGATCTGCTATGTTTGAAATGACTGACCTAGTAAGTGTAAGTAAGTTACGTACCATGACGTTCCTTGGTAATGCGTTACATTTGGAATTCGTCACATAATTACACGCTAGCTTTAATTCCCGCATAAAATTACGTTTAGCGCGTACATAAAGTTATGCATGTTTGTATGCATGTAATATTCTTTATTACCTTATATCTTCCAAACCGCTGCATGGATCTATTTGATTAACATATCGTTAGATTCGTCTTGGTAACCCAAGTGTTCTTATAAACGTCCCGCGACATGACTGTATGACACTTTTAGGTTTTTTTTTGGATAATTAAATAGGGGAATAAAATTAAAGGGCACATCATGTTGATCTTAAAATGGTAAATTATGTCCATTGTTATTATTAAATCGTGTCCAGATGAAAATTCCTTTTTACGGAATTTAATCATAGGTTTGTCTTTAATGACTGACTGATACGACGTACTTTGCATAAGGTAGGCAAGAAAGAAAAGATTTTCCGAACTTCTACGCCCGAGGGGGTGAAAAAGGGGAGACAAGTTTGTCTGGAAAACGTGATTCCTTGGTCCAAACTACTTCAAATTGTGCAATAAACATTTTTAACAGTATTCATGGAAGACGTGTTTCGTATTTTATTGAAATTCATCTCCTGATGGGGTTAAAAAGAGGTAGAAAGTTATTTTGGCGGTGATTCGTTGAAAGTTGATATCAATATTAGTGCTTTAATTTAAACTACATTTAATTTTTATACATCATGTTTGAAAACTCAATCCGATTTTATTCAAAAAAGGTTGACCTCATATAAAAACTTGCTACTTGCATACTCTTTAAAATTTAAATGTCTCGAAAGTCATCGCACTATAATAATACCGCATATGAAGGTTTGTAAGCTTTAGAGAGGTTGTACACTTTTAGGACACGGCCTCATAGCACAGGAGCGTAGAGTTCGACATTTGAAATGGTACGCTATTGCAAGTGGTCCGCAACAGTTTACAGCAGCTATATCATGTCGTGGCTCATTTCATGCACCTTGATGAGAACTTCAGACCTAGCTGGAGTATGAACATCATCGAGTGTCTAAGGATGAAGACTGTAAGGATGTCGAGAGAAGCCTATAAGTGTTTTTGTAGACATGGTAATTTATCCTTATCCAAATAAATAGGTACGTTGTTAATCACAGCAATTTAATTTTGAAAAAAAAAATCCCTTGGGTATATAATTTGTTTTCAATGAATATATTAGTAGATAATCCGTTTTAAATAACTCCCCAGCAAAATAATGATCAGGTACCGGGCACGCATTTTCATTATGCGGAATGATGTGCGTTATGTGCTCCTATTTTTTTTTTTTTTTTTTTTAAGGGGGGTTTTTGTCCGTACTGATATGCCAACCCCATCGTACCTTATTACCTAGTTACATAAATATTAGGAATACTTACTTACTATGTTTGTACTTAATAGAAAGGGAATCATTGATTAAATACCTTCACCAAGCCACACAACTTCTTTGCAATCGTTGATGTGGGGTTTCCTAAAATGATTTGAATTAGCCCAACATCCAGAATGTTTAATTTAAACTCTCTAATCAATGATTCCCTTTCATTCTTGTTCTTAACGCACTCCATCAGCAAATGTTGCACATCTTCAATTTTATTGCAACTTTCACAATTTGGGGATGTGACCTTTCGCATTAGGAAAGCAAACTTTGCCGATGGATAGTGTCCAGAACGTAGCCTTAGTGCTAACTTAACATAGTTCCTACCCAAACTTGTATCCTCGAACCACGGCACGCGAGGAGGCTCATTCTGAATTACCTTATACCAAATTCCTTTCGTTTTAGATATATGTCATCAAAGTTATTTCTCCATCGGTCAAAACATGACAGCTTAAACTTGGAGCAATATTCCCAGTAATCTGGTGCGTGATGTGCTCCTTGTTAGTTTAGTTAGTTTAGAAAAATTCTTTATTTAACAGAAATATAAACATAACTGTAGAACTTAAAAAATAAAAGCAACAGTAACACTAATATTATTAACAAACACTTTCACAGGCTAAGAGCACCTTTATAAGTATATAATAGTAATGTTTATTAACTTATCACAACATGAGGTATTTATTAATTAAATCTTTAACATTTTCATATGAAATTATTGTAATAACTTCATTTATATAATTGAGGGGGTAGCAGCAAAAACTTTCCTACGCGCTCGGCGTAAGTGCGACCGGTGCAAACGGCCGCTCAGGTGATCGCGCGTGGCCACCAGCGGCGCAAGAGCTACCGCACCTCCCGCGCGCTCACCTGTACACGGTGAGAGCGGGGAAGCGCTGGCGCATCGTACGGGCCCAGCTACGACGCGTTATCAGTATTGTGCGCGAACAATACGTAGTGATGGGGAAGCTTATATGTACCGTATCCATCGATATGTCGCAAGTCCTTCAATTTAATTTGACCTATGTTAGCAATCAATGTATTTTGATGACACTTATTTTTACTGTAGAATTTACGAGTTAATTTTAAAATGAATTTTGTAATGCTAGGTAACTTAATATTTGTGTGTAGCGTTTTAAGATTAGTTTTGAACGGAGTATTATAGGCAATTTTAACTGCTTTATTTTGAATGGTTTGTAACACATTATAATTAGATTGACAGGTGCTACTCCATACTGGACACGAGTAGGTGATGCAAGGTCTAATTAGAGTGGTGTATAACCTAAGTTTGGTGTTTGCACTGAGCTTACTTTTGCGGTTAAGTATAGGACTGAGACAACCGATTGCTTGGGCTCCTTTAACGCGTAATTTATTGACATGCTTTGTCCAGTTAAGCTTATTATCCATAGTAACTCCTAGATAGCGAACTTCTGTGGACCACGGGATCAATTGCCCAACAATATTTAATTTTCTTTTTGGGGTGGTACGTTGGCGTGTGAAGAGTATTGCCTCAGTCTTGGATTCATTCAACTTCAGCTTCCACTTGTTGAAATAAGATTGAAGTAGTTCAAGCGATAACTGAAGTCTACTTATGATAATGTCGATGTCATCATCGCTTGTGTACGATGCAGTATCGTCGGCAAAGCAAGCCAGATGAGTACGGACCTGTACAGGAACGTCACTCACAAACAGGATAAAGAGGTAGGGACCGAGCACCGAGCCTTGAGGAACTCCTGCCGATACCGTCCGGGGCGATGACCTGTCAGTACCAATATGGACTACAAACTTACGGTTATTGAGGTAAGATTTGATAAGTTTTACTAGCTCAATTGGAATTCCATAACTGATTAGCTTGTATAACAGGCCCTCGTGCCAGACCGTATCAAAAGCCTTCTCAATGTCCAGCAGGAACATACCGGTAGACTGCTTAAGATTAAGGTGATAGGAAATGTGTTCAGAAACTCGAGCTAATTGCTGTACTGTGGAGTGAGAGGAACGAAAGCCAAACTGCTCGTTCATAATGAGCTGTTCAGAGCAACGTAGCAAGCGATTATATATCATGACCTCAAACAGCTTTCCCAAAACTGGAAGAAGGCTAATAGGCCTGTAACTAACTGGTAAAGAGGTGTCTTTACCAGGTTTTTTAAGTGGAATAACCTTTGCAGTTTTCCACTTATTGGGAAAATATCCCAATTTTAAACAGCCGTTGAAAATTTTTGTGATATACACAACAGATTTTTGCGACAGATTTTTCAGCATAATGTTGTGTATACCGTCATCACCTGGAGCCTTCCTAGTCTTTAGTTTACGTATGACTTCCCAGACTTCGGTTGGCCGCACCGGTAGATGCAGTTCATTTATGTCATGATCATTTAAATCACTCATGGCTGACTGAACGTTCTCGTCGACACTGTCGCTAATCCAGTCACGAGTAAGATTAATGTTCATCTCGAAGGCATCTGCCAGTGCTTCACATTGTTGGGGGATGTTTGTAGTGGAAGTTCCCTCAGGTGTTTTAAGTGGAGGTATTGAGTCTGATCTGGGTTTTAATGACTTTGCCAGTCGCCAAATATCATTGGTAGGATTGTCAACTCTGGAAAGTTTCGAGTTCCATATTTTATCTTGATGTTTCGTTATAGACAAATTAATTAAGTGTTGCTGTTTGTTAATAGCAGCTCGTAACAGTCTTTTTTCAGCAAGTAAAGCTTTTTGTTCTTTCCGACGAAGATAATTTTTGTACTTGATCATTTTTGCGATGTAATTTGGTAGTTTTATGCAAGTGTTTTCGTGAACCTTACTTGGGATAAATGTATCTCTAGCATCAGTAAGACACTGATGTAGGTAGTTTACGGCGCAGTCGATTTCAGGTTCAGATTTAAATACCTTCGAGTCAAGCGAAATCTTTTGGTCGAGAAAGGACCGGTATTTATCCCAGTCAGCGTCACAATATCGGTATTGTTTGGTGTTAGGTTTGCGTGAGTATTGACCATTCACTGTAAACAGTATGGGAAAGTGGTTTGATGAAAGGGCAGGTATTGCACAAACCTCATGTATATTATTTACATTTAGCGCCAGGATCAGATCAGGATTAGTAGGGGTAAGATCAGGTCTATAGTTTACCTGGGTAGGTGAATCGGGGTAATGTATTACATAATCGTGTTCAAGCATGTGACGAAATAGTACATTACCACGGGCATTGACATAACTACTATTCCAGTAACCGTGATTGGCGTTAAAGTCTCCCATTATTACAACGCGGGGCCCCAGGGAAAATAAAATATCCATGTCATTGCATTCGAGCTGCAAGTTTGGAGATTGGTAAGCTGAAACAAAGATACAGTCTTTCCCGCTCATTTTTAAACTAATAGCAACCGCTTCAATGTTCTTGGTTTTGGGAACAGCGATCGGTGAAACCTCAAGTGTGTCATTGACCAGTATGGCTACACCTTGTCCCCGTCCACTGTGGTGTTTGTCTTGTCGATAGCAGTTAAACCCTGGGGTCGTCAAGGGAGTATTACAATTCAGTTTAGTTTCACAGACAGCTATTATATCAATGGATAGGGTACGTACCGCTAACTCAAGTAGTTCATGCATTTTAGAGCGAACTCCATCGGAGTTCCAAGATAAGAGTCTTAACTCATTTGTATTAGACATAGTGACCAAGATGGGTCAGAACTAGCATAACCTTATCTAACATAGATTCACAGGCAGAAAATTGTGGTTTAAGGTTTTTAACACAGATTAGTATTTCTAACATCTCTTTTGTCACAGGGTCGTCCTGTGGTAGGTCCAAGTACTCGTTTGGTGGATAATCATGATTGGTGTGGGTTTTGACAGTACCAGCATATGAGAGTTTCTTGAATGAGGGCTGTAGATTCGTAAGAGGTCCAGGCGCATGTTGGACCGCCACTGCTTTCAACGGCTTAGACTGGTCCTCACGCCTAGTTTGCAGTCGTTTCAGGTAAGCAAGACGGGTCTCGCATTTGTGAAAGTTAGCAGGGTGATCTTGATCACAATTACAGCAACGTGCAGGTTCAATACGGTCTTTTTTAGTGCAATCTCTCGTTGCGTGAGGTTCCGTACATTTAACACACCTAGCGGGCATATTGCAATTTCTCGATGCGTGACCAAAGCTTTGACATCTGTAGCATTGAGTCCCAGCAGTCTTCTTAGGCATAAATTTTTGGATAGTAACCACGCAATTAAATAAATATTTAATATTGCGAAATTTGGCTATGTCCGTTCCAACAGGAAGCACTGCTAAAAAAGGTGGACAAGACAATGTACTCACTGTTTGAGTCTTCATTTGTGAGACTGATGCTCCGGGAAATCCTAGTTTGTCAAGTTCGGCAGACAACTCTTCTTGGACATAGGATGGTAAGCCTTTTATCACCATTTTGGGAACTTTTTCATCTTTCCGAGTGTAAGTTAGGAAAGCTGCATTTTCTTTGCGGAGACCTTCTTTAACAAGTTGGTGAGCTTCTATTGAGTGGCAATTTACTGCAACTTTATTGTTAGCTCTATACTGAAGATGGAACTTGTTGGTGAAACGGGAGATGAGGTTTTTAATTGTTTCGTGTGTCCAATCTTGCTGTATTTTCAGTATGACGGGTGGAATATGTCCTTTTTTCTTCACTCCAGTTGAGGCTTCTCTGTAGTGGTTATTCGTTGACGATTCATCCTTGTCGTCCACAGTGAGGTCTTTGAACTGATTGTGCAGGGGCAATCTGCGTGCTTCATCAAACTTTTCAGAGTTTCTCGAGACCGCAGGACGTTTGGCGGACTGCCATCGGCCAGAAATATCTTCTCCAGGTCTTTTGGAGTTCAGATTTCCGGTGGATTCCGACCTGACTAGGAATCTATCCATTTTTGGTGCAATATCGACGAAGTATCGATAAGTAGCTAGGCATCCCTAGTGATGGTAAGCAACTAACGTGGTGGGGTTAACGTAATTACGCGTGCGTGCGGACAGGACGCGCGCCGTACGCGGAATGAAAATGATGTGCTCCTTGAGAATTGTATCATAAGTGTTCACGACCCACTCTCTCTAAGCCTCTCTTTCTCTTCGGTGACGGAGACGAAGTTGCGCAGGTCAGCTAGTTTCTGATAAACGTAACAACAAAATATTAAATTTTCCATCTTATTAATTATAATAAGATGGAAAATTTAATATTTTGTAGTTACGTTTTTTAGTTACGATTACGTAACTAAAATGTGTAAAATAAAAAAAATAAAGAAACCCTACTGCGTAAAAAATAAACTATAAAGAAAAAAACGCTGCCAGGTTTTTTTTTTTTTGGTCATTATTTTTTTTATTACTCTTTTAGGTATTTATGTACACACAAACTACTTAACAGGACATAAGAGCCAAACAAAAATAATTTGATCGGCATTATAGTTTCCTAGCAGTGTCGAACTAGTAGTACGCGGCGTGCGTGTCGAGCTCGATATTTCCCTGAAGAGCGCGTCTTTGTGTTTGTGTGCCATATTAATACATGTGCCGAACTGCCGACACAATCCGATCGGATGCTATCGCGGGTTGTTTGCGCGCTCGTCGGCGGGAACGTTCTCCATAGGGATAGTTGTTGACCTTCACAAGTATTTTCTATGTGCGGTCACGCCCTTGCTCGACAAAGTGAGATGTTACGCATGTGCTGATAGATTGCGATTGACGGGCAAGCAAAGTCCGCAGGTCTGAGCCTGCTCAGACCTGCGGACTTTGCTTGCCCGCCGAAGGACACCACTGCCACTGATCCGATTCCGATTAATTGAAAACTCCTGCGGGATTTTTTCCAACGCCTTGGTGCCGAAAGCCTCGAGAAAAAGCTAACTAGTGAAAGCTTAGCGATCGCAATTCGTAGTAGGTATATGTATAACTAGCTGTTGCCCGCGACTTCGTCCGCGTGAACCACCTTTGTCACCTAGGGGTATAAAAGTAGCCTACGACTTGTTTTCCAACATACCGAATAGACACATTTTTTTTAAATTTTTTTTTTTTAAGATGATGATTGTAGTGTATGTAGATATCACACTACAAGTTGCCTCATGCGCGCACGTCGCTCGGTTATAAGTACCGGTCCGAGTGGTGGGGCGGTCAGTCGTTGTCAGACAGTCGGCCGGAGCGGTGGCGCGCTGGTGAGTCAACTAGTGTTGTTAAAAGTGCATATTTTACATTGGCGACGAGGATAACCTATGGAATGCAAGTGTAATAATAGTGTTAAAATAACCTAAATAAGGGAGGAATACTAAAGTGTGCCACACTATCATTTTAGTTCCTTAACTATTCCAAAACAGCTTACCTATTAAGTTCAATCATCATATTTAAATCATTGTGTTATTACAATTACGCAACAACGTTATAATTCAAGTAGGTAACCAAAACATTTTATATGTAACGGGGCGACGGCAGTCTTATAAAGCTGTCGTACGCTTGAATGTGTTACGACTCATTAGATCGGAATGCAGATGCATTGCCAACAGTTTTTAGAAACGATTAATTTGATTTTTGTTAGTATTATGTATCTATTGCTAAACTGACTAATAACGAGGTTTACTGGTTTCCTTTGTGGGGTGCAAATAATCACAATCACGTTTATAAAACTCACCAGTGATAACAATATTATGTGTGATGTGTGTACGTGATTCAAAACATAATGAGGCTAGTAAGGTAAGCTGCTGTGATACCTTCATGCTTCTATTTCTCAAAGAGATAGGAAGAAGTGTTTGATTGGTGGTTATTTTGGATAATTTCAAAACATAATGAAGCAAGTAAGCTGACGTAGTGTCTAGTCATTTATTTGATACAAAGGAAATAACATAAGTTATTTTTAGTTTATTCAGTTTATTATACAGTTATACTGATCATTAAATTGATATTGGACTAACGATTAACTGATTGGGTCTAGAGACAACATAAAATACTGATTTTTAAATTGATATCATCACTGTAATGATATGGAAGCAGCATAGGCTGGTAATTTAATTGACACTGTTTGACAATATTCAGGGGAAATATATCGTAAACAATATATATCTATTTGTCTATATAAATAACATGTTTATGAACATACAGAATTATTCCGCATTTATGCTCATAGAAAAAATAACAAAATATGAGGGTAAGCGGTCATAATAACAAAACAAATTTATCTAGTAGCTAATCACCATCCAAGCAAATACGGATCCAAACTAAAAAGTGAGTGACTGTACTGGATGTGGCAATAGAGGGCAAACATACTAATCAATAATGTGTCCATTATTATTGCTATATTGGCTGGCGTCGTTCATGTTATTGGGATGTTCTTGATTAAGAAGCTGTGACACTGCCCGACTTATGGGTCGAGCCCGGGACCTAATGCTTAGTTATTTGATTGGTGCTACATTAAATAATAAAACAAAAAGCACATACATTAAATAAACCAATAAGCAGTAGAACATTCCTACTGGTCGTTCAAATGACACTTGTGATATAACAGCAATAGCAATAGCAGTAGCATATTCCTACTGGTCATTCAAATGACAGTTGTGAAATAACAGTGATAGCAGTAGAATGTATCTACTGGTCAAATTGACAAGTCATCAGAGAATGACAGTGACAGCAGTAAAATATATCTACTGGTCAAATTGACAAGTCATCAGAGAATAACGATGATATTAGTAGCATATACCTTCAGGGCCTCAAGTCTGCTATTATAATAGTGTCAGAATAGTTGATCACTGATTTCATAATGGTCAAGTTCTGTAAAGTTCCGTCAAAGTACTGTCAAGTTCTGACAAGTTATGTCAAGTTATGTCAAGTTATGTCAAGTTATGTCAAGTTATGTCAAGTTCTGTCAAGTTATGTCAAGTTCTGTCAAGTTCTGTCAAGTTCTGGCAAGTTCTGTCAAGTTCTGTCAAGTTCTGGCAAGTTCTGGCAAATTCTGTCAAGTTCCGTTTCTACATATAATGACGACAGTCCATTAAAAGAAATGTCATAGAATGGTAATCTCATACATATTGACAAATGTGTGAAAATGTATTACAAATGAAGTGTGGCATGAATAAATGTTCGCAATTAGTAGTAAATTTCGAAAACCATCTGCAGTATGGGTTTTATAATAATGGCAATACGACAATGTCATTAAAACACAATTTTATTACGAGACCATTGACCGACAAATGATCGACCATTGTAAATTTAGTGGATTACGAACTTTAAGCAAAATTACAATGGGATGGATAGGGAATAGTGTTGGAGTGACGAATTTATAAAAATAGCAGACTTGGGCCCCAGGTCATTAAATTGACAGTATTAGCAGTAGAATATACATACTGGTCATTGAATTGACATGTCCATCATGTAATGACGGGAATGGCAGTAGAATATACCTACTGGTCAGAAATGACAGATATTTATTTATTAAGAGCGGTGATGGCCTAGCCAGACATATGTCATGGGTTCGAAACCAGGCCAGCATTTTGTGTTATTATTCCACTCATCACCAGTGGATGCTCTTTAAATGGTGAAGGAAAACACCGTGAGGAAACCGGCATGTCTTTCGAAGTATTAATTGGTGTTTACTGGTTGTGTGTGGGTTGGGTAGTACGAACCTACATGAAATTGGTGCGTGTACCCTGGAACCGATGCTTCGAAAGACATAGCACACTTTTTGTTTGGGACAAGCCCGCCACACACGCCCAAACCACTGTAACTCCTGAAAGCCAGAATCAACAGTGGCGACCACCAGAAAAGCGCCGAGACAATGAAGCTCGACGAAGTCCCAGAGAATGAATTTAACTGTCTTGGATCCCGCAACGAAATTAATCAGAAAGTATAGCGGAGGAGTAGGAAAAAATCTGTAATTTCCACTTCCCTCCATATCAGCAGGAGACAGAACGAAACAAGGCCAATAGGCACAAAGGGACGTTTACAACTGGGATAGGCCCAGTTGCCTAGCACCACGGATAAATATTAACGTTAATGGGTCCTAAGTTGAGAGCTGTTATATTTGATTCAAATAATAGGTATGGCAAAAACGCTTGAACGCACGGAAATTTGCTCTAGTTTCTACAAGGTCCGTATAGTAAATAACTCCGGATGTAACCTGTACACTATCCAACATAATATTGCGTTCATTTTGCCAAAGACTACACTCCCACAAAATGTGATGTGCAGATTGTTCATATTCGCAGTCAGATGTTGAACATTGACAAAAAGGCGAGTCAACAAGTTTGAAGGAAAATAATTTACTCTTGAAGTTGCCATGACCCGTGAGAAATTGGGCAACACAGTGATCAACCTCCAGCCACATAGCACACTTGCCACGCACTGTTTGCGCGTGGTAGGTCAATGGCATCCATTAAATTGGAAGCAAGGGGCGTCCATTCAATTGCACGTATTGGGCACCGAAGAAAAAAAAAGTAAAGTATTGTAAAGTAAGTTATTGTATTGTAAGTATGGTAATATTATACTATCAACGGAAACTAACGAAAACTAAGTTTCTGAAAAATAACACTAACGTTGTTGCAAAAAAAAAAAAAAAACAAAAGGTTGAACAGCCAAATAAAAATGTTGTAGTTTTTATATACTTAAAGATAAATTGGTAAAAAGGAAACTACGAAAAAAATTGGGTGATAATAAGGGCACAGTGTTGTAATTAGGTGTGCTGAAATGGGTATCAAACGACTAAGATAGAAACGACTAAAATCGGGGATCAAACGTATCTTGACGGGACGGGGATTAACGTATATTTACAAACTGAGGACAATGGTTCTGGGATGGCAGCAAAGTAGCTCTACCCTGCCATTTCGGTTTCGATTTTTCGAGAACTGGATTAGGAAATTAAAATCTATTATTGTACTCGTAGAACCTATGTACCAAAACAAAAGCTACACATACCAACATTTATCAATAAAATGTTAAAACATTGATTTTAAACCCACTGCTGGTTCCAGCCAGAGATTGGGCATTAATTTGGTTACCAGCCACAAAACATTGAAGATATGATCAAAGTCAAATAATTCAAAGAAAAAAATTTTATTTGCAATAAATATGGTAAGTAAAAAAGGTGGTAAAAATAATATGTACCTACTTAATACTCGTACAATGACACATTTCGCCATAAAAATTGGCATGCAAACATTAAAGTATTAGATACTAATTCCAACATACATTGATAACTAAATGTGTAGCAAACCTTAAATTAGATAACTAGGACTGTGTTTAAAAGTTAAGATACTAGAAAAAAAAAAAT
Organism: Xestia ashworthii; assembly: GCA_950022955.1. Taxonomy (NCBI): domain Eukaryota; kingdom Metazoa; phylum Arthropoda; class Insecta; order Lepidoptera; family Noctuidae; genus Xestia; species Xestia ashworthii. Next base: position 23,227,143 of record OX465564.1, on the reverse strand, counting down.
GAAAACAGAAGGAAAATGTAATAATTTTAAAATACAAACACAACAACTGTATGTACCGATGTAAGAGAAATTCTCTCAGTATATGTTACGTTGTAGGAGAATGCTCCTGGATATATGGAATCCTGTACCATGCTGCGTCAATATCAAACTTTGTTTTAATAGTCTACACTCATCATAATGAACACCTACAAAAAAAGTTCTTCTGTAAACTATTCGGAGTAATTTTATAAAATCGAAAATGAATAATTTGATACATTGGTTTTGCCTATGACTCGACATATTTGCAGAATACACAGATTATACAAACAAGTTATACAAAATACCATAATGAATTAATCTCAACTAAACGGGCGTAAACGTCAGATCAAATGTCAGAAGCTCAGAAGTGTGCCTGCCGGGATTTAGGGATAAGATTGATAAATCCAAATCTTTAAAGAAAGAAAATCGATTTTGTGTCAATTAGTAATATCAAAACGAATTGGTGTACTGATTTTACTTGTTTGTTACAGTCATTCAACAAAATAATAAGTAAATGTAATAATAAATAAATATCGCTAAAAATAACACACAGCGCCATCTAGTGCTGCGCTGGGCAGTGAGGCTTGTGTCGTGGACACTAGATATTTGATATACTACGCAGATACTTTTTGTTTGTAATGAGTCTGAAACAAATGTCCGCGCTCATCACACAAACATTTTCTCCTACCGGGATTCGATCCTTGGACCCTAAGAACATAAGGTAGCCTCACTACCGCTGTGCCATTCGGGTCGTCAAAGAAAAAAAAAAAAAGAAAAGAATATGGAAATAGGAAGACTAGGTCATATCATCGTACTGACCCAATGGTTAAAGTAGACCATTAAGTTTTAAAGATATGAAAAGATGTTAAACACTGTTTAACAGCTTCAATCCTACTTTACACTCGGTGGAGATGTTCAAATGTAACTGGGTATAGTCTGAGAAAGTAAAGCATTCTTATTAAAACAAACAAAAAACGGTTTGTCTTGTTTATGGGAGATTGATTGTATACGTAAAATATTAAAAGTAATTCAGTATGATTATCTAACAACTTTGATTCTCTTCTTCTTCTTCTCAGCATCTCAAAGTCCACTGCTGGACATATGCCTCTTGCATGGCTCTCCACGAAGCTCTTGATGCAGCGATTCTAGTCCAGGTCGGCCCTGCTGTCTTTTGATGTCGTCCGACCATCTGGCAGGTGGTCTGCCGGCACTTCTGCTTCCTGTGCGAGGTCTCCAGTGAAGGGTTCTGTACGACCATCTATTGTCGTCTTTGCGGGAAACATGTCCGGCCCATTGCCATTTTAGTCGAGCAACCCGGGTACCTATGTTGGTAGTACGGGTGCGTTGGCGAATGTCCTCATTTCGTATTCTGTCTCTCAAAGAGACGTCAAGCATTGCACGTTCCATTGCCCTCTGCGCTACTTTCAGGCGGTGAAGTATCCCGAGAGTCAGCGTCCACGTTTCACAAGCATACGTCATCACTGGGAGAACGCATTGGTTGTACACGAGTGTTTTCAGTGTTTGCGGGATTTGAGACTTGAATACAATGCATTCTGCAAGTTTTCCGAAGGCTCCCATCCTAACCGTATTCGTCTTTGTACAACTTTACAATAAATACAATTTGTTGAAAAGGAAGGGATGTAGTGGTTGTGTGAATGCAATAGATATAATACATTGTCTTATGACACGAGTGGTGGGGGTCACTGTCAATCGTTCAGTTCAGTCGTTCCGACTACGAGACACCGTGAGAGGTAGACGTACACGTAAGCCCTTGCTGCGTGTAATATAAGTGAGTAGTGATAACCGTGATAGTCAACGTTATAGGTAGTAAGCAGGTAGTATTCTTATAGAAATAAAATAAACTAAAATAAGGAAGGGATGTAGTGTATGTAGATATCACACTACAAGTTGCCTCATGCGCGCACGTCGCTCGGTTATAAGTACCGGTCCGAGTGGTGGGGCGGTCAGTCGTTGTCAGACAGTCGGCCGGAGCGGTGGCGCGCTGGTGAGTCAACTAGTGTTGTTAAAAGTGCATATTTTACAATGATGATGGTGATTTATTTATTTATTCAATTCAACTATGATGATGTTATGTTGACTCTACAGGGTAAACCTTAGTTGCCATTAACTCGCGCATTTGTCCTGATACCCCAATAAACCTGTACAGAAGTCGAATCCGCCATCTTCTGGATGTCATCATAAATACCATATTCGTAATCAGCACCCCTGATAATCTCGGAAGCGACACCCATAATGATTTTTAATTTTTCATTCCAACCCCATTGCAACCCAAATGGGGATGATGGAATTTCAGGTCCGCCACATTAAATCTTAAAATCATTGTTTTTGTAATACACCCAACCCGATACACAATACAAACAACACCCATGTTGATTTTCAGACTTTGTCACGCCATTTCTCCATATTAAGGGTTGAATTCTGAACAAAACTGAAACAAAGTAATGTTCATTTATCGATAGGAGTACTCCTGTTAAGTTTCAAATAAAATAGACTAACTAATCTTGTTTCCCCATTCAAAGTTTGGAGCTCCGTTTCACCCCTTTGGAGGACGAATTTTGTAAATTATTTCTAACTGCGCCCCAAGAGTACATAGTAAACCTATTTGCCAATTTTGGAATCTGTAGACCCAGCGGTTTGGGCTGTGCATTGATTTTTAGACTTGGTTACCCCGTTTCCCCCTCTTAGGGTTTGAATTTTGAAAAAACCTGAAACCCGTTTCTCCTCATTTATCATTAGGAGTACTTCTGTGTAGTTTCGAATGAAATAGTCTAGCTAATCTGGTTTCCCCATGCAAACTTTGGATCCCCGTTTCACCCCTTTAGATGTTGAATTTTGAAAAATCCTTTCTTAGTGCACCCTAAAACCAAATAAGGAACCTACTTGCCAAGTTTGGAATCTGTAGGCCCAGCGGTTTGGGCTGTGCATTGATTTTTAGACTGTCGACCCATTCAACCCCTCTAAGGGGTTGAATTCTGAAAAAAACCTGAAGCACGTTTCTTCTCATTTCTCAATAGGAGTACTCTTGTGAAGTTTCGAATGAAATTGTCTAACTAATCTTGTTTCCCCATACAAACTTTGGAGCCCCGTAGTTCTTTCTTAGTGCACCCCTAGACCACATAAGGAACCTGCTTGCCAATTTTGGAATTTGTTGACTTAGCGGTTTGGGCTATGCATTGATTTTTGGACTTTATCACCCCATTTCCCCCTCTTAGGGGCTGAATTTGAAAAAACCTAAAACCCGTTTCCACTCATTTTTCAATTGGAGTACTACTGCGAAGTTCCGAATGAAATAGGCTAACTAATCTGGTTTCCCCATACAAACTTTGGAGCCCCGTTTCACCCCCTTAGAGGGTGAATTTCGAAAAATCCTTTCTTAATGAACCCCTAAACCACATAAGGAACCTTCTTGCCAAATTTGGAATCTGTAGACCCAGCGGTTTGGGCCGTGCGATGATATATCACCCAGTCAGTCATAAAGATTCACAGCTCCTCCCTCGTAGGTGATAGCGTGATAATATGTAGCCTATATGTTGACCCGACCTCTTAGTAATATTCATGCAAAATTTGAAGTAAATCCATGCCGTACTTTTTGAGTTTAGCCCGGACATACATACAGACAAACACAAACAGACAAAAATTCTAAAAACTTTATTTTTGGCTTCGATATCGATTGTAGATCGCCCCGAGTATTCTTTTTAAAAAAAATTCAATGTACCGTTTTGACTTTCCTACGATTTTATTATATGTATAGATAAAGTTCTGGATTACATTTCTCATAATTTCACGTTTTTGAGCTTCATATTGAAATGGTTTATCAGTATTCAATATCCACTCGACCGGTGCGTAGGTACCGGATGTCGGGACCACTTGTTCTACACAAGCCGACACTTGTCTTGTCTAACTGTGACCTACGCCACCTCCCACCCACTTGCAATTGCAACCCCTCGACTACCGCCGGACGATAATAAATCCAATTTATATAGGTATCACAAATAAATGTTACAGCATATTTAGATTCCCATTACTCGGAGCATCCATTACGATTGTTATTTACAATTCATTTCGTTCCCCTACAGTCACAACAACGGGCACAAATCTCTTCTTTATTGTTATTGTTTTACAATTACCAGCACGTCGTGATACACGCACGCTGCTAAACAAAAAAAGCACGCGTTTGTTTACTTGTATTAGCGAACAAGGATAAATTCGAAGACAAAAGTTCTCCGAATTGTGGGAACAGGAAAATGAAAAGGCGCGGCACGACAGACGATGGGGCGCGACGGGATACCAAATTGGATTCATTAAAATTTGAATAGAGGAAAAATGTTAGATGTTTGAGGCGATTGCGCGCGGTATCAAATACATTATATGTTTAAGGCGGCAACGGATCAGCGAGATCATATGGAGTAGGTAGCTTCCTGACCGGACGACACTATTTCATAATTGCCAAATTATGAGTAGTAAGTAATGAGTCCTGAACTGATGTCTGTGTAATTTTTGTAGAATATGAGTGCGAGAACACAAATTATAGGATTAACCCGCGTGACAAATACGAGGGGAATCGCTTGAGAGCCACGAAGGAAGCACGGTGGAAGTTCAGAGCCACGTCAATTTAATAATCAGCTGTCTCATACATTTGGTCGAGTAGGTATTGGAGTTTTGTATGGGGCCGTTGATTATTTTTTCGCGATTACGATGGTGGTCCCCTAAAGAAAGTTGTTCAGTTTGATGGTCTGTAGCACACCCTTGAATTTGACCAGAATACAAAGCGACACGTTGTACTAGTCGACTCGTCCGTGTCAACACTGTCAATTGTACCGTTTATCTTAAATCACATCGTGTGCATTTCGCTAGAATATCTACTAGGCCGTTACAGGTAGTCAATGTCTCGAAAGTCTGGTAAAAAGCCAAGGGTATCGTATTACCTAGTAACCAGGTGGTGGACCTCAAATATTCATAATGATGCTAGGTTATCAAAGTCTAGCAAATTTAAATGAACCGCGATGTGTATAGTATCGCACGGAAACTTTTTTGTCTCCCGCCCCCGCTCCCCTCTTGTTGCCCGGTGCTGTGAGTCCGACCACGTGTCGGACGCGAGCAGGACTCATCCATCACGCGGTAATCCCGCAATCGCCCCGATCGACCTGCCATCCCGCTATCCCGCGGCCGGACACACTGCAATGAACAACAAGTATTACGGGGAACAGAAACATTATTATCGTTCATATAATCGTTACTTTTATTTCGTTGTGAAATAAGCTTTCTGTGCTGTTTTTTTCAAATCAAATCAAATCAAATCATTTATTCTTTGCAAACATGGGTAATAGGTACATAGGTGTTCTTTTACAATAGAGTTCTCCACATTTTGCCGTCACATGGGCATGCAAATAATTGGTTCACAATTTAAAATAAGTGGCATGTCATACAATAAAACAATTTTAAAAAATGTCAACATGGTCAAAATATTAAAAAAAAATGTCAAAATGGTCAAAGCAATAAAAAGGGGAAAAAAATTGTTAAATACCATCAATAATTTCAAACAGAAAATTTACATCAGCATGCCAATTAGAACAACAGTAATATGTCAATTAGAATAACAAAAGGTAGGTATTTATAAAAAAAAAAAAAAAAAAAAAAAAAAAACTGTTTCTACTAGTACAATGATCGCGTTATGTGCTGGTAATGTAAATAATAAAAGGTGCGGAACTAATGAGCCGAAAAGATAATTTTAACTTTAAACTACAAAAGCGTATTGGAATGACACCATGTGCAGTAGTCGTGGTAGAGGTCCTCTTGGTAGCTATAGGTATAACTAAATATTAGGCAGCTTTATCACACTGTGTCAATTTGCCACGGGGTCGTGGAGTACCTTAAAGTTTTAACATTAACAAACTTGAATTATAAAAAAAAAAACTTGTGGTAAAGTTGGAACTTTGACCCCCAACATCTCTGTAACTAGAACGATTCCAAGTTTGGTTCGTAACAAAAAATGATAGCAATGACTGGGAGCATAAGTGCTTTTCAGCTTAGTAAAGGGTATTTCTGTACGTTTCCTTGACTATACAATCGTATTCGCGAGCGGAGCCCTCTTACGTCCTCGCGAATCATTGATTACGACACTAAAAGCTTCCGGCTCCGCACGGCAAGCTGGAGCAGCGAGTGAGAGTAGTGCGACCACCTAGTACTAGCACCCAGTACTAGCACCCAGTACTAGCACCCAGTACTAGCACCCAGTACTAGCACCCAGTACTAGCACCCAGTACTAGCACCCAGTACTAGCACCCAGTACTAGCACCCAGTACTAGCACCCAGTACTAGCACCCAGTACTAGCACCCAGTACTAGCACCCAGTACTAGCACCCAGTACTAGACTAGCACCCAGTACTAGCACCCAGTACTAGCACCCAGTACTAGCACCCAGTACTAGCACCCAGTACTAGCACCCAGTACTAGCACCCAGTCCTAGCACACGCGCAATACTCCACCACGGAGCGAGAGCGACACCGGCTTATGTTAACACTAAACACTACGCCGAGTATCCGATGTTTTCATTGAAGTGTTCCAAAAATCAAAGGCTTTAAATCGATTAATGCTCTTGGATTCCATTTCGGGAAAGTGTTATTGGCTTTTTCAAGGAATGTTCAATAGTACCCCGAGGGATCGAATTGTGTCCGGAAATTGGCAATAGGCTCGCCCTATATTACGTGGCTCCCTCTACACCCTTTAGGGGAATACGGGCATGATGTTATTTTAAAGTATTTTCGTTTGTTTACTGCTCTCACGACAGTTACAACAGCGCAATGTTCATTACAGATAGTTATGCGCATCATTTAGGTGTTTACGTGAGGTATTCGTTAGCGCTCGGACTTAACGAGTTTGGGAGAAGCGTAATTAGTAAACATTGCTTAATACACACTAACTCCAGTGTTCGTCAGAATGTTGTCGCACTTCTTTTAAAATTAAAAGACAACTTCATGATTTTAACCTCGTATTTAACTCTATTACATTGTCGTGGAATTCTAAAAATAACCGCTAGTGAATGCTGAATATAGACGACAACGCGATGACGTCAATCCGTCATGTCTCCTCCCTCTCCAATCGGCCGCATCCTCGCGACTGACGCGCCATCGGACACTGATCACACAGCTGACACAGCGCTGAGCGCTCCGACGCGGCGACGCGCGACGAGTTCACCACTAGAGCGACCTTGGAACCAGACACCCAGGCACACATCTCGCTCGCGACGAGTGGGCTCAAGTGAGGCGCCACTCGATATCCACGGTAATGGACTATTTGGGGCACATCACTTACTGTCAACACATTTAATGGTGTACAACTATAAGTTACCTACACTCCAAAAATGTAATACGCTGTGGTTTTTGTAGGGAATTTCACGGTGATACCTGGGTCGACATGTTACAAATTCGCGGCAAACCCTAAACTTAAATGTTCGTCTGAACGAAGTGTAAACAGACTCTTAACGTAACTCTACGCAAAAAATATTGCTGGGAAACAACTGTTTTTGGGGTGAAAAATCACACGGTAAACCGGTAGGACTTAAAGTAACGCACTCAAAACATAGTGCTGATAGGTACATTGAGTAGTACAGTTATGGAGGTATTTAAAACATTAAATCCTACGTTTTTATGTTTTCTTTTTAAATACACGTTATTAAAAAAAACTTGTAAATGAGTTGGAATTAAGATAATCCAAAAAGTATGGTTCATAAAAAGCTTTTTTTATAAGTGAAAAATCAAGATTCTTATGAAGTCGGTGACTTTTTGATATCGTCCTCCTTTTGGAAGTCGATTGAAAATGATCGCTATGACGGAGAGAACACATGACTTTTGGCTTCGTTACGAGTCTTATCTCACCTATCATTCGGAAGTCGGGAGCCTGCCAGGCGCTCTGCTACCAGCTGCACGCTCAAGTAACACCTTTTTTTTCGGATGGGAAATCATCATCTGAGCGGGAGGTAGTGTCTGAGTTTTACTGACTAAAACCCGTCCATGTTCCTTCCTCACCCTTTATGTTCCGGGGCCACGGTATCTCTTTCGAACAGTCGCGCAGCCCCGGCAGGCTTCGGCCCTTCCGGGCCCCTTCATTTTGCTGACATTTTTATGAGGCGCGCGTGGAACATGAACGCGCCTTTGGCACGGCCTGTCGTCATAAGACGGACGGACAGCGAGCTAGCCCATAGCTCCCCGTCCACAGGCCGCGCCTACGGTGGCCGGTGCGTCTCCCGCGGCGACTGGGGCGAGAGGTTCTCTCCTTCTCACGTTCCGCCACCTCCTTCGCTAGCATGAGGAGGTGACGGCTTCCCATTCAGTCTCGCTTCGGACCATGGATTGTATCAGGGCCGGACGCGAGAGACATATTATAAAACAAAGTCGGTCTGTCTGTTTGTTCGCGATAAACTCAAACACTGCTACACCGATTTTCATGTTGTTTTCACCAATGGATGGAGTGGTTCTCGAGGAAGGTTTAATTATATAATTTGTACGCGGGCGATGTCGCGGGAATCAGCTAGTAATTAATAAAATGTATTAGTTAGAGCGTGCCACCAGTCACAGTCGTTTGATGCAAGGCGTAAGAGTGGGGTAGTGGTGGTAAGCGTTAGCCTGATCATAAATACTTCAACTATGTATATCTATATTTTATGCAATAATATCGGTTGACATAAATCCGTTTCGTAGTATATCATTTATATCGCGATTATCCAGCAATTACCTGTCAACTTAATTGTCCCCTAATGGTCAGTGGCAATGGATGGCAATTGACGGTTGTGCCAATGATAGCCGAGGGCAATCGAGTTCGCTATCAATCAAACGAGAGTGCAGTTTTATAGACTGCGGATTATCATTCAGATTTTAATGAAAGGCTTTGTTGAGCTTGAACGAAAATAGATGTATAGGGACTTAATGGTCTGTGATGTCCAAGATAAACTTAAAAAGTACATACGAATTGAAAATGTCGCATTATGGAATTGACGGAACCATTAAATAGTTGTTCGAGGGGAGTTATCAAGTTGTCGACTTTCGAGTTAATAATTTGAACAATGTGGAATGGCGCTCACGCTAGAGCGACACTATCGGATATTCTTTACATAACGTGACTGAAATTAGTTTCCGTATGATGAAGTATAGTTTTCTTTCTTTGTTTGTATGTTTCACATTCAACTATTTTTCTCGTTTCATTATTTGCTGATGTTGCTTAAGAGTTGAGGCCTTCTGCAGCTGTCGTTTCTGTGGCTCCAACTTGCCTCGAAGACGGTTCGACTGTGTACCGTACTCCCCTCTCTCGCCGCGGCCCGCTCCCGCGTCCCAGGCACTCTTCGATACGTTGAGGTTGAACTACCGCCCGCCGCCGCCGTACAGGTCTCTGAGGAACATCTAGCTCCGGTGCAATAACCCTGAGTTCAGCTACTGTTTGAGCTCTAAAATCAAATGGTTTGTAGCCTTCATCTGGTTTATCGCTACAAACACGGAGCCATCAAGTTTGTACTATGGTTTCCTTTACGATTGTTAACGAAGTACACACTCCATATAAAGATACGTTATTTTTCACCACTCCCGCACGAAAGAAGTGTCTTTCCTCTACTAAAGCAGTGAGGAAAGTTGGTTTTTCCTCACTGTTTGAACAGTGAGGAAAGTAAAGATCCTCTTCAGAAACTAACCTTGCCTGATTTTTTTATGTTAAGTTTTAAAGATATTTTAAAAAATAAATAATTTTATGCTTAGAATAGAAGTATTTAAAAGTTAAGATTAAGGTTTTTTATAAAATTTATTAATATTATTATTGTAAGTGTATAAGTTCAGAAAAATTAAAAAAGTTTAATAAAATATTGAAAAAATTACATCGTCAAATTTTGATTTGCTTTGTGACTATTTAATTTATTTACCTATGATGACTGAATACTTTCTTGCTGGGAGTGGTGAAAAGTTTTGTATGCAACATGTGAGCAAGTTCATTTGCTATTCGTTTTGTTGAGTCTTTCGGTTACTCAGGATTGAAATTTAAAATCACTCGCTCCGCTCGTGATTCTATTTTTCAATCCTTCGTTCGCTCAAGACTCTAAATCAAAACTCATAGGAAAAACGAACTTTCCTCACTTGTTGGTTTTTTTTTTAAATGCTTAAGAGGAACAATTCCTTCGTACGTGATTCCTTTGTAACTTTAACCGCGTTAAGCAACGCTTGCAACGGAAGCAAAGAAAAAGGAATAAATCTTTGTTTTTGGGAAATTTTTCATTGATGCTCCGCTCCTATTGGTGATGTTAGCCTTCCTTGATGAACGGGCTGTCCAACACTAAAATATGTTTTTAACTCGAACCACCATTTCCTGAAATTAGCGCGTTCAACCAAACAAACAAACTCTTCAGCTTTATAATATTACTGTAGATTCAAGTAGGTAACAATTTAATTTCTCGGAAATCTTTGCATTAATCGCTCATACTCGGTGTAAACCACCTCATCACGACAGATGGCGCCAGGACGACAGATGGCGCCACTAGGTGAACATCTAAGTTTGATAAGCTCCGTGTTAATATTTTTCTAAAAATATAAATACAGTGTAATTTCATCTAATTTAGTAATTCCCGAGAAGGTACGAGGACAAATATCAAGTGAAAGTGTTATTCAAGCTCTTTGTGACGGAAATCTGATAACCCATCGAATTTAAAATCACATGACCAAGTGCAGTTTAACCACGAATATATCGTGTAAAAGTGCCTAAACACCAAAGTATTATTAAAACAAACATAATAACGATTAGCCGCAAGACAATCGCAAAACACAGTGTTAAAAAGTGATAAACAAAACTGTCAACAGTGAAAAAATGTTCGGAATGTGTGACAAATGAGTCAATCTTGTAACGTTTTTTATTATTTGAAATCTAAAATCCGAACAATACGCTTCCTAATTTCATCACATAAGCAAACGTTCAAGTGGCGCAGCGGCTTCGGCATACAGTTGTAACTGGTCGGAATCTGTGTGTCGCGAGTTCGAGCCTGGCGCTTAGAAATTATTTTTGTAATTTGTCCAATTCTTAAAAACAGATTACTTACGATAATGGCCAATATATGCGCGGGTTGTAAGAATACAATCCAAAGCAAAGATTACCTGCAATGTTGTAATTGTAAACAACGGTACGACTTGCTGTGTTCTAACGTACCCGAAAAGCAATTCAAAACAATGGGTATAGCTAAAAAAGCGACTTGGAAATGTCCTGACTGTCAGAGCAAACAACCGAAAACAAACAACACGGATACACCAGTCCGATCAGCAGCTGCACGAGGCGATTGCTCCAACAACAACTATACAGATCAGCAACATCACAGCTCACCTACCGAATCCAACGTAACTGTCCGCAATAAACAGATAAGGCAGAGCAGCCCTCCTGAGAGTCCAATTAACGACGACACCATTTTAGAAATTTCAAGAGGTTCCCTCAGGCAAATTATAAAGCAAGAGATTGCCTGCGCGCTTAAAGATGTTGTGGCTGACCAGTTTAAGCAAATCAGCGAGCTAATAACAGAGTTTCGGGCTTCCCTTGACTTTTTTAACGAAAAGTATGAAGAAATGAAACTATCACTGGAAGAAAAATCTTCCAGAATTCAAGTACTTGAGAAAGATAACATACAGTTACAAACGTCAATCCACGATATAAATCGACGCCTAAACCTTATGGAACAGAATTCCAGAGCCACCAACCTCGAAATTCAGAATGTGCCCGAAAACCGCTCAGAAAACTTACTTACCACGGTGTTACAACTAGGCAAGATTACTAATAGTGAAATCTTGGAAGCCGACATAGCTCATTTTACCAGGATCGCAAAAAAGGATACCCAAACGGCTCGGCCTAGATCTATTCTTGTTAAATTCAACAACCCACGTTTGCGAGATACATTTCTAGCGGCTGCTATCACGTATAACAAGAACAATTCTAATAATAAGCTGAATACGAGTCATCTTGGTATCGCCACTGAGAATCCAGTTCCGATTTACGTGGTGGAACACTTGTCGGCAGAAAACAAGGCATTGCACGCGGCGAGCAGACTTCGTGGCAAAGCACTTGGGTATAAGTTTGTTTGGGTGCGAAACGGAAGAATATTCATGAAGAAGAATGAACAATCTGAACGCATTGTTATCACGAACCAGGAGCAACTTAAGTCATTAACGTGAGCATGTTAGGATATTATATTAAGCAACTTTGGAAAGTTTTTGTACTTTAATTAGCCTCATTCGATAGTTCACTCCGGATTTATTATCAAAATGTACGTGGCCTTAAAACGAAACTTGATATTTTTTACCATAACATGTCTTTACAAGATTACGATATAATTGTGCTTGGCTGAACGGTGGTGTTTATGACGCCGAGTTGTTTGACGACAGGTATGATATTTATAGACGGGACCGTGAATCTAGTCGTTGTAGTGCGCGCAAGGATGGTGGTGGCGTCTTGATAGCGATCTCCAGGAAGTTAAAGTCGTGTCGACTACCACACCTGGAGAGTTCTTGTGAGGATTTGTGGGTCAATATTGAAACAGCCCCGCGTGGCTCAAAAGCACACAAATTCCGTATCTGTGGCGTCTACCTACCCCCGCCAGTAACCGCTGATGTGATGCAAATTTTCTGCAATTCTGCACAGGATGCTCTTGACCGCGGTGATTACACTCTTATCCTAGGGGACTTAAACCTCAGTAACGTATTTTGGAAAATCGGTGAGCAAAACATAGGTCATGCGCAACCATCTTTTACCGGTAATAGCGAGGTGATTAAATGCTTTCTCGACTTTATCTCCTTAAATGCTTTAGAACAGTATAATTACTTAACAAATGCAAAATCTAAAACACTGGATCTGGTCCTCTGTAATACTACGTTACTTAATCTTAGCCGTTGCACCTGCCATTTGGTTCCAGAAGATCCCTTGCACCCATCATTTGAATTCTCTGCATTTTTATCCATTAACTCAAACCATCTTCAAGTTAAGCCAACACGAAAACCTGACTTCTTTAAAGCTGACTACGATAACATGCCATCGTGAGCACTAAATTCTGTAGACTGGGAAAAAGAGTTTGAAGGTCAACTCACAACTGACGATATGAACGATATATTTTACAAGGTGCTGCACGACGTCATAAAACAATATGTCCCCATGAAAATAATATCGACTAATAAATATCCACAGTGGTATTCTCGAGAACTTATACGTCTACTGAAAGAAAAAAATAAATATAGAATTAAAATTAGTAAATACAAAAATCCGCTAGACATCGTGTCATTTGACACACTGCGTGCAAGATGTAGTAGGCTTATGGAAGTTTGTTACAAAACCTACATGGTCAGAATGGAAGAAGCGCTCGCAAAAGACCCAAAAACGTTCTGGACATTTATTAAAAATAAGAATAAAAACAAGAGTACTTACCCTGCAGAAATGTGTAACGAGAACAGGACAGCATCAAGCGGACACGAAATCTGTAATTTGTTTGCCGAGAACTTTGCAGAAGTCTACAATACTCCATCGACTGTTAATGCGTCCAACCACGTTGATAGCTGTCTTGCCTCGTCCGGATTCTGTAGACTAGAATTTGGCGCTGAGGAAGTATTCCGATCCCTGAAAGACTTGGATGAACGTAGGGGTGCTGGAAGTGATGGTATTCCCCCCGTATTTATAAAAAAATGTGCCAAAGCAATAACTACACCGCTTACACTTATTTTTAATAAGTCAATGGCGGACGGCGTGTTTCCCGAGAGGTGGAAGGAAGCTTTGGTAGTTCCTATTTTCAAATCTGGAGAAAAGCAACGAGTATCCAACTATCGACCCATCTCTATTTTAAACTTATTTGGCAAAATACTTGAGAAGTTAGTTACCAAAAGCCTTAATGCCCATGTTAAACCAAGTATTACAAATCACCAACACGGTTTCATCAAGTCAAGGTCAACCTCGACAAACCTAATGTGTTATGTCTCAGCCATATCAGAGTCTCTTGATAAGAGAATCCCTGTAGACACAATATACACAGATTTCAGTAAGGCATTTGACAAGGTTGACCATAATATTCTACTTAAAAAACTGAACCAATTCGGAATAGGTGGATCATTGCTTAAATGGTTCCATTCTTACCTCGTTGGTAGAAATTCAAAAGTAGTAATCAACGGTCACCATTCTGACACCTTTCCTGCTACTTCAGGAGTCCCGCAAGGCTCACACTTAGGACCTGTCCTCTTTAACATATTTATTAATGACATTACGTTATGCTTCAAGCACTCTAGTTTCTACCTGTTTGCGGATGACGTCAAAATCATGAGACCAGTAGTGACAGACCTAGATGCCGCACTGTTACAGGCTGATCTCGATAGAATGGCGGATTGGTGTAGAGTAAACAGAATGACGCTTAATGTTTCCAAATGTTATTGTATGCAGTTTTCTCGTAATAAAACAGTGCAATCACACAAGTACACACTGCATCAGCAAACACTACAAAAGGTAGATGAAGTTCGTGACCTGGGAATTGTGTTTGACAAGAAACTGAAATTTGATAGGCATATACTAAGTATTACCTCAAAAGGGTTCAAAGTGCTAGGATTTGTCTTGCGCAATAGCAAAGCATTTTCTAAGGCGTCAACTAGGATTCATTTATATAACGCATTAGTTCGCCCACTCCTTGAATATAACAGCACCGTATGGAATCCTCACTATGACATTTACACCAAACGCTTGGAAAGTGTGCAAAGACGTTTTCTGTACCATCTGTGCTATAAAGACGGTCTAGCAAAAAAAATCAAGAGCTACAACCTGAGACTACAACATTATAAAATGTCCTCGTTATCAGTTAGAAGACAAGTTCTAGATCTCACATTTCTTCACAAACTGTTCAATGGGGTTGTTGACTGTAGCGAGCTTCTTGGGAAACTGCAGATAAGTGCACCATCTCGCTTGCCGCGCAAATGTAACTATAACCTTTTCTATGTGCCGGGATCCAAAACAAACCTCGGACACTTTGCCGTTCTGCCAAGGCTCTGTAGGCGGTATAACGAAGTATCTAAGCGTAATGAAGTAGATATTACATGCAAATTAGCTAGGTTTAAAAAAGACTTATATGTCATAGTACCCAAGTCGTAATATTTTGTTGTTCTTGTATGATTATTTTTAACATCTATTTTTTTGTTATTATTCACTTCCGTTGTTATTATAGTTCATCTTTTGTGTAATTCGCCTTGTTTCTTTTGTATATCTTTGTGTAATGTATTTTGATTTGTTTAGATGGTTTACCTTATCAAATTTACTGTATGTACCTACCTAGATTATAAGTGAATGATGTGGTCTCCTATAATTGGAAGCGCACACTTGAATTTTCCCTGTTATCTATATACTATAATGTAATTGTGTAGTTTCTGTTGGAGATCCAATAAATAAATAAATAAATAAATAATCACAAAGCCGTCAACCAAGCATTCTGTACATCAAACTAAGTAACTTTACGCAAAAAATATTGCTAGGAGACAACTTTTTTTTTGAGGTTGTAAATCATGTTTTGTGGTAGAACTCAATGTAACGCACTTAAAACATTGTGCTGATGGATGGATTGAATAGTACGGGGGTCGTGGAGGTGTTAGAAGTTAAAATCTTACAAAAAAAAATTGGATTTAAAAAAAAAGTTGCCAAAAAGTTGTAACTTTGACCCCCCATATCTGCGTAACTAGAAGGTTCCCAGGTATGGTGTAGAACAAAAAAATGATCGCAATGATGGGCAGAACAAGTGCATTTCGGCTTCGTGAAGAGGTGTTTTACACCGTTTATATTCTACTTATGGTTTTCCAAATAAGGGCTTCCCTCGACAGCTTGCCCATGCTGGCTCACTGGAGACGGCTGCACACATAGGTGTAAGCTGTATTTATTTTGTATATAGTGTGTATCTTATTTTACTAACATTAGGTTAAGACTTACTAACAACATAAATGGATTGTATTTGATCTGAAATAAAATTTATATTATTATCATTTACGTTTGCACAAAATAATAATACGTTTGTAAAATTTTTATTGTTTGTTATAGACACTTGATGACAGTCATACTCCTGCTAGGTTAAAAATTTTCATCAAGGTGCATGCAATAAGCCGGGACACGATGTAACTGCTGTAAACCGTTGAGGACTTCTTGCAACTACCTTTTATCCCCATCGTTGGACCGTCAATGACAGTCATACTCTCTCAAAGTTCTCATCGGAGTG
Source organism: Xestia ashworthii (assembly GCA_950022955.1). Taxonomy (NCBI): domain Eukaryota; kingdom Metazoa; phylum Arthropoda; class Insecta; order Lepidoptera; family Noctuidae; genus Xestia; species Xestia ashworthii. The sequence goes on along the minus strand of OX465564.1, from coordinate 23,210,873 downwards.
CATGAAATGAGCCGAAACACGATATAGCTGCTGTAAACTTTTGGGGACTTCTCGTTACTGTCTTTCATCTCCATAGTCAGATCATCGATGAAAGTCGTACTCTAGTTAGGTTAAAGGTTCTCATCAAGTTGCATGAAATGATCCTAAAATTAATGAATTAATTATTTAATCTTAATATTGGCTTTCAATTTAGACGTTTCGTGTCGGTGCCGCTGCGGCGCCAAAGCAGTGCGTTTGTCGTACTGCGTACGGGCGTTCATTTGTTTTCATACAAAGCGCAAAGTACGGCAACCGTGCGGCGTCGATATGCGCTGCAGTACCAACGCCGACACGAAACGTCTTAATTGAAAGCGCCCTAAACACGATATAGCTGTTGTAAACTCTTGCGTATCTGTTGCAAGGCCAACTGCCTTCCATCTTCATTGACAATGGTGACAATTTTGAAACATAAATGTTTTAATCCTCTATTTCAAATTTCTAACTCTATACCTGGCCAGCACGTTAAACTAATGGTGGTTTCGTGCAACTCACCAATAGGGACGCCTATTGGTGAGTTGCACGAAACCACCATTAGTTTAACGTGCTGTCACTTTCTTTTTGATACAAAATGTAAGGGATGGCATGAATTTAAAGTCTCCGTTAAACTAATGTTGGTTTCGTGCAACTCAACTTATGAGGCCATGTCTTAAAAGTGCATAACCTTTACAGCTTTGAAACCTTCAAATATAATACGGTGACTTTCGAGACATTCCTATTTTAGAGTATTAGCACCAAGGTTTTATGTGAGTTCAACCTTTTTTGAATAAAATCGGTTTGAGTTTTCAAACATGTGTCAAAATAAAATGTACTTAGTTGAAATCAAAAGCTCTGAGTATTGATATAAATTTCGAAGCAAATCACCGCCATGGCCAAAATAATTGTCTACCCTTTTTCAACCCCGTTAGGGGTTCATTTCAATAAAATACAAAACACGTCTTCCATCAATTATGTTAAAAAGGTTTATGCAAAATTTCAAGTTGATTGGACCAAGGAATCACGTTGTCTCATACAAACTTTGCCCCCCTTTTTTACCCCTTTTTTCAGTCTTGGAAAATTCTTTGATATCGGATGACTACATACGTATATTTAGGTTTAAGAATAATTGCATTTCTCATAAGAATTACATAGATAATTCACTTACTGAGAAACACACTAAAATTAAAATTTATAGTTAGAGCGCACAGATTATGTGGGTACACAGATAAATAATAACAAAACTCGATCATAAGTTTAACAAAACAACACGGATGTAGTAAGATTTTTACTGGATGTGGCATTAATGGATTAGCCTGTTGTGAGCAGGTTTGTTGTCTTATATATAAATTTTTGGTACATACATGATTTATATAATATTTATTTAAAGTAGGTATTTTTTTCATTTTTTTTTTAAGTTTAGTTTAATTAATTACAAGTATGCTTTTTGTTTATGTAGTTCATCTTTTGTTTAACTTATTTGTATGTATGAATTGTGTGGGCTTTTAGTAACTTTTTGAACCGGGCATAACTTTGTTCTCCTTTTATTACTGATGGTAATTTATTATAAATAGTAACACCCTCAAACTCCAAATTTCTTCTTCCATAGTTAGTTCTAGGAGGGCGGGTCACTAAGTAACTAGCACGTCTTAAGTTAATCTTTCGTGTTTGTTGTTTTGTCACAAATCTTATATTAGTACGGATTTCGTTATTTAATATTTTACGTATTAGAATATATGTTTCGTGCCGTATGTGTATCGAAACGCAACTTGACGTTTGGACTGTCACTGTTATATCAACTGTCATCGCTTGACGTTTTTTAGCTCTTGTTTTTGATTCCTCACGAGATAACATTTATTGATTGTTTGAGAAAATTGGAAAATCCAAGTGAATCTTTTTTGTTTGCAAGATTTTGGTTATAATTCAGTGTTAATTGGACAAAACACCCCCATTTGTACCAGAAAACGGGTTTATTTGTTCATTGTCAAGCGCTGGTTTTGAGGTTATGCTTAGCTCCGCGTGTGAGGTGAAAATTGAAGGGACCATTTTATAATTGTGAGAAGTGTTGACGGTTGTGCCTTTGAACTATTATTGTGCTGCATTCCGACCTGTTACGCGGTACTGAGACTAGCGTCTGTTGAAGCATAGTTGGATCTGCCAATTCACCCACCACATACATAACACTATACACACACACAGACATACAGCAGACCCGGCGTGACCAAGGACTGGTCATCCTCTTCAGCCCACCGGCACCAGGTAAGTCACTTTTCGTAAGGGCACCTTTAATTTGATTGTCTCCGCGAATCGCAGACAGTTCGGTCACCACAACTTGCCCTGGTTGTGGACCGAACAATACATGTGTAGTATATGTAGGTTTGTTTTATATTCATTATTTTTGTTTCCTCGTATATCTTAGTAGTTGGTGTCCGATATGGATAGTTGAATAGAATTTTAATCAATCTATTTTGAACTCGTTGAATTGGATCTATATTAGTTTTCGCTGCAGTGCCCCAGATTTCAATGAGGTAGTCGGTGTGAGGCTTAACCAGAGAGTTATAAATAAGATATCGCACTTTTCGAGGGAGACAATTTGTTATGTTGTGAAGAGCCCCTGTGAGTGGTCTTAGCTTAAGTTTATTTTTTTCTAGATGTGGTTTCCAATTTAGATTACTATCCAAAATGAGTCCGAGATATTTTTCTTTAGGTTTTCGTTCAATTAGTTTACCGTCTATTTTAAGTACGCCATTTTCATTTTTTTTTTTTTTTTGTTGCAAATATTATGTAATTTGTTTTTGTAATATTGATAGTTAAAAGATTTGACTGAAACCACACATTTAAAAGATTAACATCATTCAACTATTATAGCTTCAACAGAATGGCCAAAATAAAAGAGACTTGTATCGTCTGCATAAAGGGAGATGTCTCCTTTTAGACCCAATTCCCTGATGCTGTTAATATAAATAAGAAACATGAGGGGGCCTAATATTGATCCCTGGGGGACGCCAAAATTCAGGACACAGGAGTTGCTTTCACATAGATCTATTTTTACTATTTGTTTGCGGTTCTCCATTATACGATTTAAAAATTTCAATTGCTTTGCCTGTAACACCGGTGAGTTCTAGCTTCTGTATTAATTTGTCATGACTGATGGTGTCGAAGGCTTTTTTGAGATCAATGAATATTCCTAAGGCAACTTGTTTTTGATCAATTTTATTTTTAATTTTGGTTATGAGGTCTATTTGTAGCAGCGAGAGTATTTGACTGAGCTCTAAATCCATACTGTTTATGGTAAAAGAAACTTTTTGAATTAAGAAAAGACTCTAATCGGTTATATAGAATCTTCTCAAAAACTTTAGAAATCACCGGGAGAACTGATACAGTGCGGTAATTGCACGGGTCAAATTTACTTCCAGATTTATGGATTGGTACAACTTTTGCAACTTTTAACTCGTTAGGAAAATTACCTCGCGCCATATGATAATTAATGCAAACTGTAAGTTCCATCGCCATAATGTCTTTTACGCATTTTATTGATTTTGTACTAATACCATCAATGCCAGATGCAGTATTACAGTCCAAATTTTTAATTATGGTAATAATTTCCTGCGTAGTTGCTGGTTTTAGAAACTGCAATTCTGTTTTGTCAGTTAGTTTACACTCTTCAAAAATTTGATATGCATTTGATCTTTCAGAGATCATACTTGCTAGGGTTGAACCAATAGTCGAAAAATATGAGTTAAAACTTTCACATATTTCTTTTTGGTCCGTAATAGTACCAGCTGCCGTTTCAAGTTTGTCCGGTCCAGTTCTGTCATGCAGTTTGTTTTTCGACAAATCATTTATGAGTTGCCACATTTTTCGTGGTTTACTCGAATTTTCTTCAAACCTCTTGTAATAATCACTTTTCGCTTTTCTTATGTTGTGTGATACTCTGGCTTTTATAATATGTTCATACTCTTCTTTTAATTGCAAATCCTCTACATTTGTTTTATGTTTTTGCCACATATAAAGAACATATCCTGCTAGTTTCAGGTTTCTACTATAAGCGGTTCAGGCTGTGCGTTGATCCATGAGTCACTAAAGCTAAATCGTCAGTCATTAAATCGCTATTTTGTGCGTATTCAATATTCACCTCAAAAATCAAATTTCAAGGAAACTGAGAAATTATAATTATTTACCTTTATTAGATTTGAAGTTGCAACTTTTAAAGGTTTACACTTCATTGGATTTTATTCTATAGGTGTATGAAGTTAATTAATTAATAAAACCCTCTTTTTTGCGTCTCTGGATAAGATTTTTAAAATGCTAAAACAGGTATTTTTTTTTTTTAATAATAAGTATTTACTCTAAGTTTCATGATTCTAGAACAATTTAAACATTTTTTTTTCATACAAACTTAACCCCCCTTTTTCACCCCCTTTTTCCATAATTTTTATAGCCTAAATGTTATTCTGAATTTATTTCAACTACAGTACTTTCTCAAGTTGTTATGCCTTGTGACTGTGACTGTAGCTTTGATTTTATTTGTATTTTTGACATTCAAAAGTGCCGTAATGGTCTAGTTGAAATAAATGCTTTGAGTTTGAGTTTGAGTGATTTAAATAGATTTTGAAAATTTTACCAAAATCCGTTTAATAGTTTTTACGTGATGCGCGGTCAAACAAACAAAAAAATTAAAAATGGTTTTAATAATTATGTTCAGTTAGTTATTTTGAGTCACCCTGATCGGTAATTCTTCAATGTACAGATTTTGTGGCCTCAACGATTTTAGTATGTTTAGATAGAGTGTTATCCGAGCAGTGTACCGCTCCCCGCATGCGGCGTGTGCTGAACAAATGTAGTGTTGTGAAAGTTACAGCGTCACCTGCGTCCGCACCTCACCCCGCCCCCCTCACTCGTGTCCCCCCGACCCCGTACATCCGGAACACGGAACTGCCGCTTGTATGTTGTTAGGCACGAACGTCGCAGGTGGGATGTGCGGTGTGAGTGCACAACACCACACAACCACAACTTATCCTCTGTCACAACCCAGTAAAACAAAACAATTACGAATAGAACTCGATATCAAACTGCCTGGTAAGTTGTTTTTCAAGTCAGTTAAGTTGACAAGAATCTGCATGAAACACATGAACAATTTAAAAGGCTCCGAGGTTGCTCGGTAGCCCGTTAGCCCGCCCTTACGTTTGTTGCAATTTCCAGGCTAGTGCTAGGTTGTGTAGTGATTAAAATATTGTTCGCAACTGTACGTATGTAGCTATAGAATTACTATCATCAAAATCACCAATACAACCCTCCACGTTCATAAAGGTCTTGGAACGATTTTGACCTTGAAAAAGCAGTTCCTCGACCTTTATCAACTTGTGTTAAGACATGCCTTTTTACACAATCATCAGCCTGTGTGTCCGGGGGCCCGGCAGGTACTTGGGCCCCACTTCTCCGGGCCCCTCGTCTCCGGCCGTTGCACCGTATTATGCACGCCTGCCGATACGCCGACAATGTCTCGAATGCCAGCACTCACAACTAGAGGTACTTTTAAATGGCGCCGCCATTGTGCCCTGAATACTAAATGCTTTAATTGCAATAAACTGTTCTTGAATTTTAAGTCCGTAAAGTTTGTGAGCCACTTCTGAATACCTTTCTGAACACACCACAACCAGGGAGTAAAACACTGGGCAATAAACAACATGATACTAAAATCCCCAACCTACTCAAGGTACGATGTAGTGATTTCAGCGTCTGTCTTCTTTTGTAGTGACCCGCCTGTTTCTCCAACGTCCGCAAAATCTCGATCTTTTCCTAAAGATTTCATTAGCGTAGTCGCTGGTATAATGTCACCGATTTGAGCTGAGGATGGTTTTGTGACGGTGTTGAGGAAGAAGCGCCGTCAGCGTACCAAAAAAAACCGCTGCGGTACGAGCCCAACGTGCCTATTCATGCCGCCAAGCCGAACACTTCGGTGTACACATTTCCTGCCTGCCTACACTTCACCGCTCCGTGGACATTGTGGAGTACGTGCCTCAGAAGACCAAGCAACTGGTGGGAGTGCAATTGAATTGCGCCGCAACGTCAACTTGAAGGCGTCCATGAACCGGGAATGAATCGGTGAGAATATCAACGTGTTATCTGCACCTCGTTTTGTAAAAGGACTTTTGACCACAGGGAGTGGTATTCCGTCCTTCCACAGCTACATGAACGCACAGTGGCATGATGCACAAGTGAAGTATTGCTAACATAGTTTTAAGGTTCTTTAATTGCTGCAGCAACTCTCAGCAACTGTAACCCAGCTGGTACAGGCCCAGGCCACCCTGCGGAGATCGTTCGGTCGTATAATCGAACCGTTTTGTTTTATTAAATATTAATTTTGTATATTGTAGGTAGAAGGATTGGTATCAATAATTGCGTGCTCATCGTAAAATGAAACACAAACACTCGGTGATTGGTTAAATCAAATTAAAAACGGTTCTCGGTAAACAAGCGGTGGTTCGTATAGAATAACTAAAAGTAATTATGACAGTTTTCGGACCATTCACATTTGTTGGACTTCCCAGCAGCCTTCCCCGCAATGGTCGAGTTTACTTCCACACTCAATTTCGAACTTAAGTACTTAGTTATAAGTTTTAGTTTTGCCCCGGCACAGTTTTACTTATTTCCACTTTGTTAACATTGAATGTCACCTGATGTTAGTTCCTCCGTATGAACACTCATATAATTGTATTATTTATGCAAAATTCGATTACGCTGGAAGATCGAAGAACATACATTTTAATGAATGTTAACAGAAAATGAAAACAATTTGCTAGAATGAGTTGAGGCGTGCGAAGGATCAAAGTGACCACATCATGTGATGTTGGCATCTAGTTATTCGTGCGAGCGGGCGCGGGGGGGGGGGTCCGCAGTAACAGAATCATGGGCGATCGCACTCACCCGAGAAAAGCTGATCCTGGTAATTGAATACGTGGACTGACGGATAGCGTCACACATTCACGGAAAGGAAACCGTTGCCCTTACACGAAACACGACGCTACAGAAGTTCTTCTCTGGTCAACAATCAGTAGGCAGTAGTGCCACTACCATCATTATTATCTATTTGTGTCGCTGAATTTAAATGGTTGCCAGCGTTCCGTGTGGTGTAGATATCGTTGGCAGTGCAGCGGCGGTGACCACTTGCCTGACCTCACGCAACTTTGGATTACCGTTAGATTCCCAGGTGAGGATTAGCCAGTCGACGTGGGGGCTCGCTGACTGCCCAGTGCCCGGGGTGTGAGCTCAAAAGGCCTAAATCGTTTCAGACACACAACACCCTTTGCAACTAAATACCCTCGTGTCGCAAAAGCTGAAAAGCCGAAACAGCTTTTTAAAGTGTGTCACCCCACTCACATGCGAGCGGTTTACGGAAAGATCCAATGTTGGATCTATGAATGTTGAATGTAACATTTGCCAACTAATTACGAATAATTACGATAAAGATTATAGTTAGTATTTGGCTTACTCCGGTGTGTTATTAGATTTGGTTCCACAAACAACCGCAAGGATTGAATATTACCAGAGAGCCATCACAACAGTACATCGCTTCTTCAGGAAGACATCGCATCGCTCTAATAAGCTCGTTAACGGAACTAATTGAGGGTAATTGATAACACCACGTGAGCGAGGGGTGAGGTCCGGACGGAGGCGGGGGAGGTACAAAGGGACGCAATCCTGGAGATGTTATCATAATAACGGGAGGTCCCGCGGCAGGCTGCGCGGATGGTTTTCATAAAACCAATAGAACAGCGTGAATAAGAACATTTTTCACCGTTTAAAAATAATCATTATTTACTGGAATTTTGGTGTGGCTCCGTTCCCTCCGGTGACATGACATTATGACATTATGGAATCCCATTACTCCTTTGATCATCATCCTTTCAACCCGGAGTTTCTCCACTGCTGGGTAGATACTTCCAAAACAGAAAACAAGAAACTTACCTTTTTCATAACAAAAGTATGATTGAGTTGTAAAGTTGTATCGAAATAATGTAGGATATGTTTGTACAACAATACAAGGGTAGGGTTATGGTCGTGTAGCGCCACCTGCTGACCGTCACGTGCGCCCGGGGCCGCCTCACGCCCGCATGTACCGGGCGAGCTATCGCGGGACAGACAGGCGCAGGGTTAGCCACAATAGGCCACAACACGTTGACAATCATACAAACACGCTGGCCGTTATATTATAGTCGGGGTTTATATTCTTCGAATAACTTTTATTTTCGTACTAGGTATAACTTGTACAAATCAGTTAATTAGCAGGTGGCTATCGATTATCGAGTCATCTTCATTTGCAGAGAAGGCTTGAGCAAACGGACCGGGACCTGTACCCTAACCCCCCCCCCCCCCCCCCCCCCCGCCTCCTCCCGCGACACCCTCGCCCTTACAAAGTTAGCGACGTGACCGCAATAACTCCGCGCCTCGCAAGCTCGAAGCACAGAAGCATGGCTTCGATTTGTTTATGAAGCAATCACGTAAAAGCCAACTGTTTATGAAGCAATTGCTGCGAAATATTAACGTGGAAATGTAATCAAAATGAACGGTTAATTAAGCAGGCAATAAAATGGCCGAGCAATTAATTCAGGTCAGAAGAATGTTATTATAGGCACAAACGCGAAACGGTGCGATACGATCGCGAGCGGGAAACGAGAATGTTTTAATCCCATAGCGACACGATGTCAATTATTTTATCAATTATCTGACAACTATTTAAATGAGCGAGACAGTGAACTTCTAAGATTCTGTTTCAGTATAATCCGGCTGTAATCGTCTCAACACTTTGTCTATTTAACTCGCTGCTGTGTTAAGACTCAACAACACCGAGAACATAAGTTAGCGAGTTATGTGTGTTGTCCGAACATGAGAGATACCCTCCACTGATTTATCTGAGGCGGGCGGCACGCATCTGCGACCAATACGCGACTTGTTCCTAAATCATTATTATCCGAGCCTTTTCCAAACATATTCGGGTCGGCTCCGGCTCCACTGTACGCACCAATAATATTATGTATGTGAACTAAATAAGTATTTACTCTCACTTATAGAAACTGCTGCTACTGGGACATTATTGTGTAATAGTTCTATACGATATTTGTCGCTCGACATAATGTGGTTTCCCTGGACGGAGTACAAACTGCCACCACTGTAAATTGCCGTAAGCCGCTGATATTTATTGAAGCTAGTGGAGCCAATAGAAGCAAGTACAAGTTCGTTATCGTCCCATCTCGTCGCGAACCGTCACAAACAAAGTAAACTGCTCGCGATCAAAGAAACATCAAAGCCATGTAACCTCATCGGAACTTCCAAATAGCTTTAGTTTGGAGCAATAACGTGGATATATCGGAACTATCTGTAAACGATAAGTTGATATAATATTAATAACATAACGCGCGCCATCTCAGTGGACATACATAATGATTAATTGTTCCATTACTAGTAGCAATAGCAACACGCTACACTCCACTGTAACGTTTGTGCTATCGTCAACTGAGACAGATACAAACAAGTGCAGAAGGTTCACCTTTACAATTCTAATCATCATCATCATCTGCCTGCCTTTTCTTATAGTAGATTGTCACACGAGGGTCGAAAGGAATCAATTCCCATACGAGGTATTTAGACGCCCGAGTGCAGCGAGGGCAGCTATAGTCCGAGTAGGAATTGATGTCTTTCACCCGAGTTAAGCATTCTACTTTTCATTTCGAATATAAGGAAAGTAAAGTCATGAGTTGAGAGTTGTAAGTCATTGTTTGTATTTTTAAATATCTGGTAGTAGATTTTCGATAACTGTATTTGCCTCGTCTTAAACAGAATCTGTGGTCAGCATTTCAGAATTACTTGAACTCATTTTAATAAGATTTTAGGAAAAAAACCCAGATTTCTGCACAGCTTACAGAGTTAGTATCCCGCCAAATTATTTAAAATTTTAAATATGGAACACACCGTGTCACTGCCACGGGCGGACCCGCTTAATTTTTGTTTTTAATTCACACTGGCTGTTTATACACTCACAAGACCGCAGCTTTTTTTTTAATTATGATAGATTTTCTGTAGCCGATTGCCTGACCAAATTTAGTTCTATTTTTGAAATTTATTCCCACCCTAGAGAGGGAAGCAATCACTATGAGTTTTTCCCGCCCAAAGGTGGGAAATAGCACTTTCCACCCGCTACTCGGATCAAACAAACACTACTTTCCGAGTATGAGAAATGAAATAGTACATTGTTACCCTAGTGGTGAAAGTAACTTATGTAGTCCTGAGACGGGGTTTGGCACCCAAACGTTAGTGAGGGCGCTAATAGTTGAGGGACTAAATAAGTCTTTAACCTGAGGTAAACACTTTGCTTTTCATTACGAATACAAGGAAAATAAAACCAGAATCAATCGAAAAACAAACCAAGATCGGATAGCCGCTTTCCCGCCTATTTTGTTTATTTTTTTTCTGTGCCGGCCAGCTATTCAACCTAGTTGTTGAACAAAGTATTCAGCCATTATTTTTCATTTACATCATTGGAAAAATGGCAAATATTTTGCCCAAATCTATGTTATTTTAAAGAAATAGTTGAAACTAAATTAGAATTAAGTTGTTAAAAAAAATATTCTTTAATTATTATTTATTATTGTCCCAGCAGTGGGACAATACAGGCTAGCTATAATAATAATAATAATATATAATATAATATGATAATAATTAATACTGCGAACTTTACGTTATTTCAATTTTTCATCGCGCTGTAATGATAAATGATAAATGATAAATGATAAATGATCTTTATTTTGCAAGTAGGTTTTCACAAACACTTTTACACGTCATTTTTTTTTTTTAAACTAGATGGGGCCGGTGTTTCGTACCTGACTACTCTGAGAAGAAACAGCCGAAACAAACTCAGAGGTCATAGTCTCTTTTGAAGTCCAGACATAATCTTGCTCAATTCACATGAGGATCATGTAGATATTAGTGTCTGAGATGGTCTTTTGAAGAAAGAACCATACAGATTTGAGTGAACCTGTCCAGTCAGTGCAAGCATTTGTCAGTTATCGTGTAGCTCGACTTATAACACAAGGAGCTCAACGAAACGACGAACAATACCAAAGAAAGGACATTTGGGTAGGTCACTTATAGTATTCAAACTGCCAGACGGTTGAGGGGTACAAAAAAATAAATAATAATAATAAAAAATAAAAAAATGTGACTCACATGGTCCTCACATTCACAAAAATAAAATAAAATTAATAATAATTTACAAAATGAATGTCAATAAAATACGACATGTCAAATACACACACATAACACAATAAAAATAAACTAAAAATGTAAAAAATAATAAAATACTGAAATAAGTATTCATGTCAAGTCATTAAATGTCAAAAGTAACAAGTAAATATTCATGTCAAATACACACACACACACATAAAATAATAAACAATAAAGTAAAAAAATAATATGCATTCATGTCAAATCATTCAATGTCAAAGTGTATAAAAAGAAAGGAATCAATAATAAACAAGCGAAGTCCGAAACTTCGATATTCGCAGAGCAAATTTTTTTGGAGCAGCTTAATCCCAAGCCTTTTTATCTTCGAGGTAGTGATTAACATGATAGTAGGCTTTCAGGCATAGCTTCCGTTTTATAAACGATTTGAATTTATTTAGACTAAGTGCTTGAATATGGCTCGGAAGTTTATTGTAAAAGCGTATACATTGGCATCTGAACGTTCCCCCTATTTTCTTGAGCCTCGTAGCAGGAATAACAAATTTGTGTTTGTTTCTCGTATTTATGTTGTGGATATCACTGTATTTTTTAAACAAATTAATATTTTTGTGTGCGTACAAAAGATTTTCATAAATATATTGAGAGGGCATAGTAAGAATATTAATCTCTTTAAATTTTTCTCTGAGGGAGTATCGGGGGCTTAATTTATAAATTGAACGAATTGCCCTTTTTTGCAATACAAATATAGTCTGAATATCGGCGGCATTGCCCCACAAGAGGATACCGTACGACATCACGCTGTGGAAATAACTAAAATAAACTAAACGGGCTGTTTCCAAATCAGTTAATTCACGAATTTTTCTAACGGCGTATGCTGCAGAGCTAAGTTTTTTTGACAATTTGTGTATATGGGTTCACTAATGTTTTACCAAAAGTCCATTGACAAATTTTCATTTTACAACCAACGTTTCGTATACTATTTATTTCGCAAACAACTTATTCCGCAAATGTTTTATTTTAAAAATATTCGTTTTACAAACATTTATTTGGCAAATACTTCTTTTATCAAATGCATCAGATGATATTTATTCATTTATAAATTTTTCATTTTTTACTTAGATACGTTTGGACAAATCACGTTTCAACAAAATAATTTACAGGCTAGTATTTTTTATATTACTCTTTTTTAAGAAAAAAATAAGGAAATGCATAGTTTTTGCATAACATGCAAACAGTCATACTCCATGCATGCAGCAAGCAAGCAGCATGAAAGCAGCAAGCAAGCAGCAGGCATTCAGAAAGCATGCAGCAAGCGAGCAGCAAGCATGCAGCAAGCGAGCAGCAAGCATGCAGCAAGCGAGCAGCAAGCATGCAGCAAGCATGCAGCAAGCATGCAGCAAGCATGCAGCAAGCATGCAGTAAGCATGCAGTATGCAAACATGCAGTATGCAACATGCAGCAGGCATGGTTTCTGTCACGGCTCCGGTGCTGCGGGGCTCCGGCGGTCACACGCGAGCTTATCGTCGCAGAGGGTTTTAACGCTCACCACCGCAGCTTCGGCTTGCTGGCCGGCTGAAGCCGGCCAGCCTCAGCCGCGGCGGCGAGTTTTAAAGCCACCTGCTCCTCAGCTCGCGGCCCGCCTCGCCCCTCCGCGCCTACGCGGGCTTAAATTACACTCTAGGGGTAGGGCAGAAAAGACTACGTGGAGTCGGTTCTGCAGCGATTCATTTCTGTCACAAAATTTATGCATAGAGGAAACCAAATTCATTTATTTTCTTTTTTTTTTTAATGGCACAATCAATTTGTGTAACGTCTTTATTTCAAACGTTGTTTTATGAGATAAAACGAAAAAATAATGAATTGTTTGTCAAATAATACGTTATCGAATAAAAGTTTATGTGATAATTATTTTGCGAAGTGAATTATTTGTTAAACTTGTTGTTGTATACTGATGAAATGACAAATAATGTGTTTTCTAATCGTTGCTTGTCAAGTAAAAGTTTGTGAATTAATGTTTGGTGATCTGACTGGTCACCGTGTATATGCGGGCCCCACTGAAGCTTGGCATCCAAAGTTATGCCTAAGAACACTGTGCTGTCTTCCGGTTTCAACTCTTCATCCTTGATTACTACACTAGTTTCCACTTGTCTTACATGAGGTATCGTAAACTTAATACATTTGGTTTTTTTCTCATTGAGGAGTAGATTGTTAACATTAAACCAATTGACGACTTTTGCCAGGGCGCTATTAACATCATCCGTAACTAACTGCTGACGTTTAAGTTTAAATAAAAGAGAAGTGTCGTCTGCAAACAATACTATATCATGATTATCCTTTATGAGGTAAGGCAAGTCATTTATATAAATGAGAAACAAAAATGGACCAAGAATTGAGCCCTGGGGTACCCCATTCTTACTACGGATCCGGGAGATCTTTTCCCATTAACATCAACTCTCTGAATCCTATCACTCAAATATGAAGTAAGAAGATCCAGAGAGGCGTTACGGATTCCGTAGTAGTGCAGTTTCCTGATTAATGTTTCATGAAGAACGCAATCGAAAGCCTTGGATAAATCGCAAAAAATTCCCAAAGCATCGAATTTGTCCTCCCAAGCATTATAAATGTGTCCTAAAAGTTCAACACCGGCATCGGTAGTTGAACGACCCCTTGTAAAACCGAACTGTTTTTTATGTAATAACTTATGTTTATTAAAAAAACTTTGCATTTGTTCCAAAATTAATTTTTCAAAAATTTTACTAAAAGTGGGTAGTACTGAAATAGGTCTATAATTTGTGGGGTCTGATGTACTACCCGATTTAAACAATGGTATTATTTTGCTATATTTCATTAGATCAGGAAACTCACCACGGTCAATACAGTCGTTAAATATTACTGCTAAAGAAGGAGCTACAATGTTTATAATAGATTTAGCTACGTCCACAGAATGACCCCATAGATCGGCGGTCTTTTTAACATTTAAGGTGTGAAAGATTTTAATTATATCTTTACAGGTTACATAATGAAAATTAAATTCGGAATCACAGACTGAAACGTTTTCCTTTAGTAAAGACTCGGCAGCAGCAGGTGACGAGTTTAGCGATTTAGTAGTCGATACGGGAATATCCGCAAAGAAATTTTCAAAGGCCGTGGCAACTTGATTATCTGAATTTAAAATATTATCGCCAATAGCAAGACTGATGTCACTATTTCGGTTGCAAGACCTTCCCGTTTCGCTATTAATAATGTTCCATGTCATTTTAATTACATTACTACTATTTTTAATTTTTGAACTCAAGTAACGTGACTTTGCTATAAAACAAACTTTTTTAAATAATTTAGAATAATTCTTAACATACAAATTAAATTCTACAGTGTTTATATAGGTCCGCTCTTCATACAGCTCATACAGTCGTTTTCGACTCTTATGAATACCAATGGTGGCCCAGTCATTGAAAGAAGCGTTACTATTAACCGAGATTGCCTTAGGGACAAATGTGGTTTCAAATTGAGTGCAATACATACCGAAAAAATCGTTATAGTGTTGATTGGGATCACCATTAGTAGACAAAAGAGGTAATTTAGATAAAAGTTTAGTTTTAAAAGATTCCAGGCGATTTTTACTTTTGGGATTAACAATGATATCCTTTTTAGAAACTTTCTTGTCCACATTTGGAATTGTGATCAATTGCCCACAGTGATCTGAATCAATTAAGTTAATAATTACTTTTTGGGAAGGTATAATATCAGTGTAAATATTATCTAAGCAAGTAGCACTAGTTGGGGTTATTCTAGTAGGCTCAAGAAATTTGTGATCAAGATTGTATGACTGAAACAGGCTTATAATTTTAGAACTTAACCCAGAATTTTCTAATAAATTAATATTGAAATCACCACAACAAATTATAGACTTTTTGGAACTACTGATTTTATGCAATACTGCATCCATTACCCTTTCAAAACAATCATACAGCCCCGAAGGAGGTCTATACACACTTAATATAATAAACTGCTCCAATTCTATACAGGCTATTTCAACTGTTCGCTCAACAGATAGGCTAACAATATCCTTGCGGTCTTTAAATTTAAGCTGGTTATTTACTAGGATTAATGCGCCGCCATGTATAGCATTTACCCTGCTGAATGAACTACCAACCTGGTGATTACTGAAATTGAAAATTAATTGATCATTTTTTAGCCAATGCTCCGTTATACAAAGAATATCTATGTTATTACAATTCAAAAAAAGTTCTACTTCTAATTCCTTGTTTAAAAATCCTTGAATATTTTGGTGAACCAGGTTGATACCATTAAAATTTTCAAGACATTCGCCTGATTCATTACCTGGCTTCCTTACAATGTTGCAAGAGGTTGCCTCTGTTGTCGGAATTTCTAATTTAAATGACAGACTAATTCATTCACTGTAATCAAACTATTGACAGAGTTATTTAACTGAATATTGCATTGTTCAACAGAGGCAACTCGATTAGCCAAGTTCTTGGCTGTAATATAAAAATAATATGATAGCGACACAGCTACTTGTCTTTTACAATAGTTTGAAAGATAGCACCTGTCCACAAGATATCTATCTTTTGTCAAATAAAAATCGTCACCAGTATAATTGTTGATGTCAATTAAATGAAATACATTACTATTGAATGTCAGATCATGCAATGTATTATTAATATTGTATCTAAAGTAATTTTCTTCCTGTGGCAAACTTTTACTATATGGAAATGTGAACATTACAATTTTCCTTAAACTCAGGTTACTTAGTGATCTATAATATTGGAGTAATTCTCCTTTATTCACATTACAATTAAGAGGCTTTACGGAAGTGGGAACATGGTTCAAAAGAAACGTGAAAATAGAACTAGTTTTTTTTTTAATTATTTGACAGCTGTCAGTTGAGAGCGATTCTCCCTAGGGCTGAAAAGTATTGCTTTCAACCCGCTCCTCAGGCAACTTCAGACCTACTTTCCGAGTATGAGTAATGAAAAAGTTTTTGCTGTCCATTTTTCAAAGCACACTCGTTGTTAAGATCCCACAGATATAGAGTCTGCTAGTAACGGAGCTTCTCCGCATTTCGTCGAGATGGCTTGCCTGTCGTGTCGTGTAGTGTCGTGACGCAAAGGTCATGCGATGATGGATGGCGTGCGTCGCTCTGTGCAGCGCCTGTCGCGTCGCTTCTTATCTTACGCTATGTCACACATATACCTACGTACGCTGTGTGCTATCACATAATAGACGAGGTTGCGACAGATCGAGCAGGAGGTAGGTACTCACTAAAAAAAAAGCGAGAAGAAGAAGAAGCAAAACATGAAGGTAGATGTAGAAAGATTAAAAAAAAACAAATATTGTTAATGTTTTTTTCATACGAAAACTTTGCTGTTGGCTGATGGGGCTGAGGGTGGACTATGCTGTCGCGCCTTGAGGACCAATAAGTGTGTGATTACAGTGGGAGCCGCGAAACAAGAGACAATAGAGAGAGAGATGCGTTTCTCTCTAGCGGCGGCACTAATTGGAGCAGTGTGTGTGTGTGTGTGTGTGTGTACACCACGAGCGGTGACAACAGAAGTGCTACTACCAACGATTCACATATTCTGCCACTTATCACCTCGCTCGACTGCGCATGTGGACATCGATTTTTTGTTGAATCAGGTACAGAGACGCCAATTGAGCTTATACGGTAAAATAAAGGTCGTGGCTCACTTGACAAGCACCGCACCAGCACCGCTCCAACCCAGCAATTTACTTGCCATTCAAATTAGAGCATTAAATCGTGTGTCGCATAACATATTTTTAAATGTCCATATGAAAAAGCTTACGGCGGGTGGTCAACGCGCTTGCCGCTACCATACGACTCGCCTCGCGGGCGGCTCGGCGTCCGCGCGCGGTCCGTGCGCCGCATGCGAGGGGACCGCGCGCGGACGCCGAGTGGCCCGCGAAACAACGTCATTGCGCCGTCGTGCTTCTCCACGTCGTGGGTACTCTTTGTTTAATGTATGGCCAGTTACAAATTTAGTTAGAGAGCCCACGACACTAAACCTAGTTCGGTTAGAAATAAAAAAGCAAATATAAAAGCCCTAATAAACCGACTGATATTGTTGTAATCGAAGGTTGATCTTATGTTACAATAACTGAATCAATCGTTACAGTACACCGGCTGAAACTTTTTTATAAATAGTTTACATATACTGAACTTAAAAAAATCTCAGAACTGTAATGGAAAGGGTGTTCGCGGGGTAGGTGAATTAAACCACGAATCCACGTTAACAAAATATAATTATCATCATATTTTGTTAAGGTGGATTCATTTCCCTGCAATCATTTTTGCGTAGAGTTAATTAGTTTGATATACTGAATGGTTGGTTGACGGCTTTGTGAAGGATCTGTAAATTGTTATATTTTGTTACCTACAAATGCACGAACAGCACAGAGTCGTCATTCTGTGCTCACGTAATGGCGGTCACTCGACCGGACATGTCATAATTAACTGTATGCCGGCGATGTTTACCTCCTAGTCAATAACCCGGCCATCTGTGTACACTGTGCGAACTGTGCGAACTGTGCGAGTGTGCACCCTATGTGCACAGTTTTATAGACCCATATAAGACGTTACTCTTCGCATTGCTTTAATGACAGCAATAAAATGAACTTTTTAAGACACTTTAATGTATCAACTTCGCGGTGTACAGAACTGATCTGTTTTATGTTTTATTGCAAAGATGAGTTATCTGAGAGTACGAACACCAACGCCTACTTAATAACTGGGTACAACTCTATTTTATAAACCATTACAAAAATTTTACAATTTAAAAGATAACGTAGAACAGAACAGTTGTACATTTACGAGTATCATACCGACTATAAATAGTGCACAATGGGCATTGATACAAGTGTTATTTACCAGCGAACGATACCGCTTGCACTGAGATATATTTTCAATATGTTCGAGAGCGTTGTGCTGTAGACAACAATAAATATCGTGGAGTTGTATCCTCGTGAACATTGAACAGTGAACATTGTCGGTACATTATCTGCGGCGCATTCATCATGCTCCCGGTGCGCGGTGCCGGTGTGCGGGGAGCTAGCCACCTGTCACACTGCTTGTTCACACACAGCGGAACCACTGTCTTGTTGTAGTACAACCATTTCCATGTCTCCAGCTCTAAAACTTCTCTTAACGAAGCTGAAAGGCACTTGTTTTCCCCGTCATGGCGATAATTTTTTTGGGGTTCCGTAGCAAAAACGGAACCCTTATGGATTCGTCATATCTGTCTGTCTGTCCGTCCGGATGTCACAGCCATTTTTTTTCGAAACTATAAGAACTATGCTGCTGAAACTTGGTAAGTAGATGTATTCTGTGAACCGCATTAAGATTTTCACACAAACAGAAAAAAAAAACAAAAAATTTGGGGGTTTCCCATACTTAGAACTAGAACTGAAACTCATTTTTTTTTTTCATCAAACCCATACGTGTGGAGTATAATTATTATGTATAGGTCTTCAAAAATGATGTTAAGGTTTCTAATTTCATTTTTTTTCTAAACTGAATAGTTTGCGCGACAGACACTTCCGAAGTGGTAAAATGTGTTGTAACTTCTAAATTAAGCGAATAATAAAACTAAAAAAAATTATGATGTACATTACCATTTAGACTTCCACCGAAAATTGATTAAACGAGATCTAGTGAATAGTTACTTGCTGCTATGGAACCCTTCATGGGCGAGTCCAACTCGCACTTGGCCGCTTTATTGTTCCACACCATACCTGGGAACCTTCTAGTTACGGAGATTTGGGGGTCAAAGTTCCATCTTTTTGAGCTTTTTTCGTGTATGATTTTTACTACAAACACCTCTACGACCCCCGTACTATTCACTTCATCGATTAACACAATGTTTTAAGTGCATTACATTAAGTTCTACCTCAATACATGATTTTTCACGCCAAAAATAAAGTCATTTCCCGGCAACATTATTTTTGCGTAAAGTTTCTTAGTTTGATGTACAGAATGCTTGGTTGACTGGCTTCGTCATGAGGTTGTCTAACAGCCTGTATAAGATGAATAACTCCGTTTATT
Organism: Xestia ashworthii; assembly: GCA_950022955.1. NCBI lineage: Eukaryota > Metazoa > Arthropoda > Insecta > Lepidoptera > Noctuidae > Xestia > Xestia ashworthii. The sequence goes on along the minus strand of OX465564.1, from coordinate 23,191,543 downwards.
TGTTAAATCTATAAAATGATAGCCAAAGCCAGCCATTAAACTATTATAGAGCCATCTTATTTCCTTACAAAAACACGAAAACTTAACAGAAGTTTCAATATTCAAAGTGAACAGAAACGCTCCGATTTCTATTAAAAAACTATTGAATATCAGCTTTAGCACAAATAGGTCAATTGATTGAGTCGTAGTGGCGTGTAGCGCCGACTACGGCGTAGCGATGTAGTCGTAGCTCCAGCTACGGCGTAGCAATGTTGTCGTAGCGCAGTGACGCATGACGTACGAGCTCGCCCCGGGCGCTACGAGACGGTAACTTCATAACTTTGCGCTAAGACGTTCTCTTTGCACATTTTACTTAATTAAAGGATAATATTTCTCTGTGTAAAAGTTGAGGATTGTTGCGTTAATAAAACGTTAATTTGCAAATTTATTATATTTTTGTGGCATATTTTAATTGTTGTTTTTTTCTAATCTGCTGATCAAAGATGGATTAAGACCGTGTTCAAACCAAAGCGTCTAGTCGGCCAATGTAAGGGGAAAAAAATGACGCCGACTGTCCTCATCACTGTCATGTGAACAACACAGGTTGATCATTATATTTTCGACGCGACCGCCATACGTTTTGATGTGAATGTAGTTAAATATATTTCACTATAAAAGTAAGCAATTAAACGTTGAAAAACAGTTACTACGAGCACATTATAAATATCCGTGACTGAATTTTCACGTTATTAAATTAATACTTTTACGTACAACTAGGAGCTCGTGGCCAAATACTAACAGCCGCTCGGGTCGATCTTTAGGTTAAGCCGTGCTTGCCTAGGTGGGTCTGTAGTTGGTCGACCACCCATTACATATCGAGTTAGTGCCTCGGAAAGCACGTTAAGCTGTTGGTCCCGGCTGTCATTTGTAGATCTTTTACAGTCGTTACAGGTAGTCACTGGCCCAAAAAGTCTGACAACCAGTCTTACCAAGGGGTATCATCTTACCTTTTTTTTTTCTTACCGTCTTAACTCTTTATCTTGAGATTTATTTGATCTAAAATGTGTAACGTGTCGGACTCGCATGGTGATTGCACCTAAATAGTAATGTTCTTTGAAAATGTCTACTTCATCAAAAGCTTTTCACTACTTTTTTCACAATAATGGAAATGCGACATGGTTCCAGTTACACATTTGGAGTCGAAAATCTAAAAGAGATTTCAATATTTTTTTTGTAAACAAATTGTACGTTTTTCATGTAATAAG